>MU179369.1:65987-139318 GCA_016767475.1 Suillus weaverae | reverse complement strand
TGAAGGCTCGATCAGCCATCTGTGGCCATTCTGATGAGATCTGGGAGGATGCAAGTGAGTAGGCACTTGTGATTGTGATACCCGACATCAGTGAATCCATTGATGCATTCGACAATATGGAAGAAATTGACATGCTGATGGATCCTGTGCTGTCACTGTCAGTGTCATCTTCGGAATCTGGTTCCTCCAGGAGCTCATCAAGTGCATGTTGCACAAGCTCTATGTAATGAGTTAATACAAGGTCATCATGTGTATTTTTGAGGGCCTGCAGTTGTTGTTTTCGATAAGATATGCGGGGCATGGTAGGTTGATCTTATCAACGGTGATGTGTAAGCAAACAGAGTTATAATTCGGAGTTTTAATAGTGTAACTTCCAACTTTCCAAGCGCTGTAATTTCTTTACCTTGTTTGACTTTGAATACCACTATTGTTGAACGTTCAACCATTGGTGTTGTCCTGAAAAACGACTTGCAATGGTCCTGCAATTGCATCTTACGATATTCTGCATACATTTGCCATGTGATCATGCTTAAATCCAGCCCTGCAGCCAGCTGACATGTCCCACCAAGCGCACAAATGGTAGGACACAAAAAGTCCCAGCACTCAGGGGGGGATCCGACCTCAATGACATGGCTACACCCACAGTCTCAAGCTTCGTTGGCGCTGTGATCATCCATCCCATTGTTGTGGCTATAAACAGTCTTGTGCTCGCATCCCTCATGTCCTCTGTGATCGCCGAATGGCTCGACTGGAGGCCGGTAAGCTCTCTGTTTGTGGATTCCAGGCCTTATGGTTTTCTGATTGAATAGCACAAAAGATCACCATATGTGTCACATGCGACATTCTTGCTGTCGGCATTGACCACTATAAGGATCAAGAAGTCATCATTGGCGCATGCGGCGTGGCTGTTGTAAAACACTTTGCCTCCCTGTTCTACCTTGCCCGCATGTTTCTAGCCCTGAATGCATCGCTGCTTGTGCTCGCTTTATGTCAAAGTTCACCAAAAACGACTATCGTCACCGCAGTTTTTACTACCTCCGCTTTCCTGTGGGCGACACCGCTCGATTGTTGGTGAATTGGTGCAGTACTCCAGAGATTCATACCTCCAAAGCATGGTCAAGAAGTGATGGATAGTTCATCTGTGTCTGGTGCTCCATTCATCATCAAACGAGTTCCTGGCATGAAGGCTATATTCAACAGCATCATCCAAGGGTATGTGCTATCGCATCCTGACGGTTTATCGGTTTTGACTTGAAGAACTCTAGTTGTGGGATATTCTTCGTCGCTCACTCAGCACTGCAGGCATTGTGGAAGTCAGACTTTAACACGCTCCCATGGACGATCATTCAGATTGTCATTTGGTCCACGGTCAATCATATTGGTCATTCTGTAAGGCAGTGTTCTACATGTAATGGAGCTCCCAACTCACCAACTTCGAAAGATTATGACAGATGTGCGTGACTTTGACAAGGATGAGAAGGCTGGGGTCCCAACCATACCCATTCTTCTTGGATCCCCTCTCAAGACTCGGATAGTCTTAACTATCGTTCAAGCAGCCGTTATGATAGCCTTTGTCGGCAACACATACATTCTAGGGAGTTCCTGCTTCGTGATTGCTCTTGTTTGGATGCTAGGGAAAGATTCCCCGAAAGTGTATTTTGTCCTCAGCCTTCACTCACAGTCGATATTCATTGTTATGGACGCCGTCATAAAGAGCTGGTCTCTCTAGACTGCTGTTAGAGTTGCCCCTCTCGTCGAATTAATGATCGGTTTTAATATGATCTCTTCCCTGGATAACTCCAGACTTGGTCGTGTGACTTATATATCTTCTGTGCTTATTTGTCAATGTTTATTTGTCGTTTCCGGTAGCCTCCGGTCCTGTTACAAAATCGGAATTCTAATGTCCTTTTTATTCTCACAGACTTCTCTTTCCTTGCTCTTTCCCCTTTCCCCTCACAAATCTCCAACTCCGGCCCTGGAGTCGAAAGCAAGAGGGAGTGGCAAGCTCGCCTTCTTACCGGCTTCCTCTCCGAATATTTCGCAGCGAGGCCGCGAGCCAGATAGGCAAATGATTCATAATCTCTGTTTCACTCAGACCACACCACAGCATTCCCGGCATCGACCCGATATTTTTCAATGTTTGACTCGATGCCTTTGCCACAGACTTTTACATCGATCATCGCTCTGAACCTGGCACATTCGAACCCAATCGCTATCACATGATACCAAGGGTGTGGCGATGTCTTTTCATACGAGGACCGTTCGCCTCGATTCGTCGGGCATGGTCCATCGATGCATTTGTGCGTTCGTGTGCGGCATTGCCATGTTCCCGCCAACTTCAAATAGGGTCAAGCGGCTTTGTTTTTGTACCCGAGGATCGCCTCGACGATACGTCGGATGTGGTCTCTCGGTGCATTTGTGCGCGTGCAGCGTTGCCCCCTTGACTCGCCGGCTTAAAAACCATTTGATAAAGATAAATCCATGACCTTGGCTAGACCATTGCATACCACACAAACCTGCATAATCATGAGGGTCAAGTGGCTTTGTCTTGCGTACGAGAACCGTTCACCTTGATGCGTCAGGTGTGGTTTATCGGTGCATCGTGCATTGGCGTGCGGCATAGCGCTCTTCCCGAATCCAAATGCATTTTAAACAGGGTCAAGTGGCTTTGTTTTTGTACACGAGGATCGTTCGCCTCGATACGTTGGGCGTGGTCTATCGGTGCAATCGTGCGTTCTCCTATGCGCGTGCGGCATTGCCCTCCTTGACTCGCCAATCTAAAACCATGTGATAAACCCATAACGTTGACCACACCAGTGCATAATCACACCGAAACCTTGATCATACCAATTTGAAAGCATTTTGATGACCAGGCTCAAGTGGCTTTGTCTTTGCATACGAGGACCGTGCGCCTTGATACGTCAAGCGCGGTTTATCGGTGCATCGTGCGTTCGCGTGCGTCATCGCCCTGTTCCCGAACCAAACCATATTTTTCCATAGGGTCAAGCCGCTCTGCCTTTGCATACGAGGACCGTTCACCCTGATACGTCGGGCGTGGTTCATCGGTGCATTTGTGCGTTCATCTGTGCGCGTGCGGCATTGTGCTCCTTGACCCGCAAGCCCAAAAGTACTTGATAAACCCACTTGATGCAAACTACACAAGTGCATATGATCCAGTCAATTGACCAGACCAGTATATAACCGCACAGAAATACGCATACCATGCAGGCTCATCATAGCCCGTTGCCATATCTATATGGTCAAGATCATATATGATGCACGATGTGTTACTCGCGGAGCAAGTCGCGTACCGAGCACACGATGATGACCTTGACGGAGTTTGTCGGTGCTTCCGCGCATTGCGCGGCGTGACTCAGTTTCCCTGGGTTTTGAAACGTTATCCGCTGTCAGACCTATGACTTATGATTCACAAGCCATTGCTATCGAAAGTTCTAGGAAGCTTATCCTGCTGAATCCATGTGCCAGTAATGGTATTCGTGACAATGTATCCGGAGCTGGTTGATGTTTTGTAACCCACGCATTTCTTTTGGGATCCTTCATGTTTTACATGGTCGTAGGTTGTTATACATTTGTTCCACATCTCCACGCTCATGGCAGGATTTTGCAGGGGCTCTTTGGCTGTTGATGGTTGTGTCTGTCAACGCGAGGCAGACGCCTTGGCTCACGCCAGGGTTTGTCGTCTTCAACTGGAGCCCTCAGGCCTGTTGATGATTCTCGCATAATTTTTCGCCCCTCCCTTCTTCGTGAAGGATCTTTGCCTGGAATACGGTTTCGCGCCGTTTGCACTGAGGTAGTTAGGTCTCATTGTTGTATTCCTTGATGCTTTACATTTATTCACGTATGATACTGTATGATGACACAATATTCATATTGGTGTGGGCGTCTGCCCTCCTCGATTGTCTTCCTTTTGCCTACGCCGTGCTTTGGACTCTTAAGCACTGAGTTTGAATGTGCTTGGGACGCTCGAAGGCCACGAATGCTCAGCGCTCAGCGTCCATATCATGCAGGTTACTTCATGCATCCATATTTTCGAGCGGACCAAGGCCTGGGTATTTCAATCCCCCACTATCGGCTGTAGCGGAGCCTGATCGCAATCAGCTGCGCAATGTACCAGAACAACCATATCCCCAACGACCTTGTTACAGCAGAGGGCGAGAATGCAACCTACGCAAGCATTTTGGCGATCGAGCAAACCTGCATCTGTTGTTGAGCCGTCCTCTCGCGCGCGCGTCGATCAAGAACGAGCTCAGGCACCATTGTAGGTTCTTCAGCAACTGCTGCGGAGCAATGCAAGAGGAATATTCTAGGATGTGTATCGGGTCTAGAATTGCGATGAGGACTTGAGTATTGCGATTGATTAGTATGGGCGATAGTACGTAGTACCTCCGTAGCTGATTTCTCGAGGACATCCTAAGAATCCAGCGTGATGAAGGTGTCTGGGGTGCTTTCATACATCTTGTCGATGCTGCTAGAGTGCGTCAGATAACACTCATGCACGGACATAAATGTTAAGCCTTGGGTCTGTAAGTTTAAAATATTCATCAGTTGCACTACCAAAAAACAAAAGTTGAAACCGATGGGACCTACGCAACACTCGAGGTCATATGTGTAGCATCGAGATGAACAAAACTGGGCGGGAACACCGACGCACTTCAGCAGGCGCGTTAGGGTCGGAGATGGATATGCTCTGAATGATTGTCACGGTCATGACCTGCTTGCGCTTCGTCTCGCGGTAGGGCTGTACGATACAGAGGCCTGGAAGTGGTCTATATGACGGACGTCATCTGTCCTTTCCCGATATAGTTCTTGGAGAGCGAAGAAGCTTGTCGTTTGTCGGCCCGATAACCAATGTCAAGATCGCCCAAGACATGCTTGACCAAGGTCAGGCCGATATCATCCTTGTTGGAAGACCATAACCCTGAAACTGTATTGACGTGAGTACATATTCTGCTAATCGTGTCTTCTCGCTCTTGTGTTAGATGCAAACGGTCTTGGCGTAGTCTCGCCGAACGCGTTACGAAGATGAAAGCTAAGCCTAGCTGTAGCCCACATCCTCGTAACGCGTGCGGCTCGATGGCCTCGCTGAGGTCAGATAGGACGTGCTGCTGGAGTCTGGCCAACGTTCACGACCACCCTCAGCGTCAACCAGCTTGTTGTGTACCCCTGCTTATCTCCGTGCGTTCAGACTCTTCCAAAATCCACTGACTTGTATCTTGAATCCAAATGCCTATAGCTCTCACTTCCTCATGTCAAAAGCATCAAACACTGACGATGCAGAGTGCCAGCGCCCCCATACCGACGAGCAGCCTGCCACAGAACAGGATGCCCTAGAACCCCCGGAAGATTCAGAGTAAGTAGCCGATTCCTGGGATTTGTCACCCATATAACAGCAAGATAGGGAGCAGGAAAATGGCGGGCCTTGTCAGGCGTGAGGAACAATGGGCATGATATGCAGATATTCGGGAGACCAGCATGTAAATGCCAACCGGGGGAGGGAGGTTGTTCCACGAGGTTAAACTAGACACTGTCACTCGCGAGGTTTTGCGTTCGGTTGCCCCAGTGACATCCCTTCGTCGATATGTACAGAAAGACAAACGCAGACTTGTTAAAGCCAATCGTCTCCGTATCACAATCGCCCTTTTTTGGCAGAGGTATAAGGAGTAGCGCTAGAATCAACGAATTTGTCCACCGGAAGCGAATCAGTGTTGTCCTTTCCCCCGCCGTCTTCGTCTCCTTTCGAGATGATCAGTTCTTGATGAGCCGTCCGCATTTCCCTAGTGTAAACCTCGCAGTCCCAGCTTCCGATTTCTGGGAAGTACGGGCGATGGATGGGGCTTCTACATCTGAGACGTCGATGATGCTGTCAAATGACATGAACTCGCCTTCACGGAGCGCAGTAGCCTGTCCAGACGAAAGTACGGTACGTAGGGCTGCAGCTTGGAGGTTCTTCGGCAGCTGGCCGCTTGATGGATTCGGAACTGCGGTAAGAACTTCAGTACATAGTGTGATCAAGTAGCATGAATGATACGTACCTCCGTAGCCAATTTCCCGAGGAAATCCAGTGCGATGAAGGTGTCTGGGATGATCTATGACAACTTGTCGATGCTGCTAGCGTGAGTCCAACAAAAATCATGCACGGACGCAAGCGCCAGGCCCTGTAAACATAATACTCCATCAGTCACGGTCGATGGGACTCGCGCAACATTCGAGAGCGGTCAACCTCATATGTATACGTAGCATCGAGACTGAACAAAGTTAGACGGGAACGCTGACGCACCCGGCAGGCGCGTTGAGGCCGACGTTATGAACGATGTGGAGGCCTGGAAGAGAAGCTTGTCATTGACTGGATCGCCAATGCCAGAGGAAGTCGCTTAAAAAAGGTTATCCCAATTGAATCAAACGAAACCCTAACCCTAGAGTTGGTTTTCCTTATCTTCACGATCAAAATAAGGTTTGGTACATTATATCTCGCAGAACATAGTAAACTCCAGGCCTGGATCTTGCTGCATTTCTGCCCCAAGGACAGCTACTTCTCTGTTGTCGACCAAAATACAAAGGAGTCATGACTCGGTCAAAGGTCTGTGGTCTGTGATTAAGGACTTCTGTATCAAGCCATACTCATGCGCAAAATTGGATGAACATTTCTCAGAAACGACAGCGTGGAGGTCGAGCGGGAAAATCGCGCGACAATGACGATCGCGGTATGCTAGAAAAGAGCGATATGAAAAATGAGCGCTTCAGCTTGTATTACAAGGCTCAGCAAATCATTCCTGAGGAGGAATGGGATCAGTTCATGGAGACATTGAGACGTCCCTTGCCTACCACCTTCCGTATCGCCGGAAGTCGAGAGTACGTGCCTTTCCGTTCTTCCATGCCAACTCGAATGACGGAGGCGTTAGGATTGCTCATACTCTCAATGATGCCATCAAGAAAACTTATGTCCCGTTGTTGAGCGATATTGTTTTCGAGGGTGATGTTGTACCGCCTCCATCTCGGATTCCTTGGTGCAGCATGTTCCTTATGTATTTGCGATGTGTGAGACTGACACTGTGCTTAACCAGGTATCCAGAAGACCTAGCCTGGCAATTCAATGTGTCCAAGAAAGTTCTGAGGAAGCAACAAGCATTCAAAAAATTTCACTCTTTCCTTGTACACGAGACTGAAGTCGTACGTGATCCTTCGCCTTGAGTCACGCGGTCTATGATGCATGTAACAGGGTAATATATCAAGACAAGAGGCAGTCAGCATGCTTCCACCGTTGTTCCTCGATGTCCAGCCACACCATAAGGTAAGGTATGCCGGGCTGCTTCTGTAATGTTCAAAGTTCAAAACGTAGTTCTGCAGGTCGTTGATATGTGTGCGGCCCCTGGTTCAAAGGTAAACCATTTCTTACGCCATTGCGTCCGTCCTTGATGAATCTTAGACAGCGCAACTCTTGGAAGCTCTGCATGCGCAGGATACTGCAACAGCAACTTCTATCCCTTCAGGACTTTTGATAGCGAATGACAGCGACAGCAAGCGGGCGCATCTTCTCATTCACCAATCTGCTCGTCTTCCCAGTCCGGCTTTCATGGTCACGAATTTAGACGCGTCAATTTTCCCTGTCCTAAGACTTCCCGTAACAACTGCGGATCCTCGCCGTGGCATCAAAAAGTCTCCGAATCAACTCCTGTTTGATCGTATCTTATGCGATGTGCCTTGCAGTGGTGACGGCACGCTACGAAAGAATATTGGAATATGGAAACGGTGGCAGCCTATGGATGGGAATGGCCTACATAGGTCTGTTCCGCACATACGCTCATCCTTCACCACCTCATTTTTGACAGCCTCCAAACCCGCATTCTGCAGCGGGCCATGCGCATGCTGGAGCCTGACGGTCGCATTGTCTATTCGACTTGCTCACTTAATCCGGTCGAAAACGAAGCAGTTATAGCAGCTGCTTTAAACTCTAATCCTGGTGAGTGATTACAGATCGTTACAGATCGATTATTGGAGTATGCTGATGCACTATAGATTTCCAGTTAATCGATGTTTCTGCGCAGTTGCCGGAGCTGGTCAGACGACCAGGCATAAGTTCGTGGGCACCCACCATCAATCGCACAATAAATACAACTTTCAAAACATGGGATGCCTACAACGAAACCCTGACGGAGGAACAACGAGCAGACAGCAAGATGTCAGAGACACACTGGCCGCCTATTAACGCGGAGTCCCTGCAGCTACAGCACTGGTAAGTTTCACCTCGTGCTAGCTGCATTACGACGTCCTCTGACCACGAGGTTTCGCAAGCATGCGAATATATCCCCATCTTCAGGATACGGGTGGATTCTTCGTCGCTGTACTCGAAAGAAAGCCGCGACAAAGTAGTCATGCCAGTGTTGCAGTGTAGGTTCCAGTGCCATCTTTTCTACAGTTTTTTTACGCTTGTCCAGGAAAAGAGATGCGGAGGAAGCTGATATCACTGTCCCCGACGCCAAAAAGGCTAAGCTTGACCTTGGTGGTCTGCCAGAACCCCAACAAAGTCCTTCATTTCCGCCTACGCCAATGTCAGAGGACGACAGTTCACGTCCATTGATATCGGATGCTCTCGAAGCAGATGTGCAGGCTGCATCCGAGACGAAAAAAACCACATTCAAGGGTAAAGCCAAGCTCTCGGATCCCTCCTTCAAGGAAATGCCCTATACCTTCCTCGAATCCAATGATCCAACCTTGATATCCTGCATGTGCGTGTTTCTGGATCATCGTCGTAATATTCAGACCCACATCATCACAGAGATCAGCTTAATCTTACGACCAGCTTCCCATCGTCGAACGTCCTTGTCCGCAATCCGGAAGGCGATGCGGTGCGATCTTTCTATCTTACAAACGATCTTGTGAAAGCTGTCGTTCTGAACAACGACTACACTCGTATGCGCCTGATGACGAGCGGGACAAAGGTCATCACCAAACAAGAGGCAGGGCGGGGGCTTGAAGCGCAGTTCCGTGTTCTTGGTGAAGCCTTACCTGTCGTCCTTCCGTATGTCGACCCGAGCGTAATATTGGACGCCGAGTTTGCGACTCTGAAGACTCTTTTAACGACGTACTATCCGCTCTGCACATCGTTTTCGGACCCGTTCCAATCTGTCATTGAGAACAGAAGTACGGTTATTGCAATAATCATCGAATAGACTTGCTCACGCCATGTTGTAGGTCCAGGGAGCCATATCGTCCGATTCTCAGCTGGCCAGTCAAATGACTCGACGTAGGTATATTATACTTTGATACATGCATCTAGTTGACGTCAACAGGCTGTCACACGACCTCCTTCTACCTTTGTGGAAGTCCAATGTATCCGTAACTCTCATGATCGACAAGAAAGCAAAAAGGTTCGTTTGAAATATTTTACATCCCATTTCCCTGGGTAACCCATCGACTGTTTTTAGCGCGCTCAGTTTACGACTTTTCGGTGAAGATATAACAACTGCTGCGCGTGATGGTGGAAAGAAGGCTCCTCAAACATCCCAACTACTACAGAATACAGGCGATGGAGTCCCGGATGAAGGCGCCGACAACGAGGATGAGGACGCAATCCTTGAAGATGAAGGTGACCTTGAAGCAGAGCAGTAATACTAATAACGAGTTGATTTTGTACGTTGCTTCCCTGGCGTCGTCAGGGCTGCTCTTGTGTTCGAGCTCGTGATGTGGACCTTCTGCAAGCCGTATCAGACACCATCGCACTCTCACTGGTTGGGTTGTTGTGCAATTCTAATGAACTATGGCGCTTGGTCTAAGGCACTTTATCTGTTCAACTATGATACACATAGGCACTTACACATGCAGACCATATATACACAGTCGTGTACCGTTGGCGATGTGAAATAATTCCAGTAGATGTCAGCCTGAGACGAGCTTTATAATGCCAGTATAACATTTTCGAGTGCATACAAGGATGTTTATACCGTTGGCCTCCAACTACTGCCTAAGGCTATGATACATGGAGGTACGCTACGCTCTGCGTCGACTGTGAGATAGGATCAGCCGATTCCATTTGAAGGTTGTCATCAGAACGCTGCGAGAGAATGGCGGTGACGGGGCGAGGCTGTTCATCGCGGAAGCACTTGGGTAAGCGAGTTGTTCGAACGCGAACTGGACCTTCGAATATAGCGAATCCCGGGTCATAATGATGATGATAAGAATGTCCTCATCGGTCAGCGCTATGTCCTCATCGGTCAGCGCTAAAGAACTATGCTCGAGCCCTCCTGTGATGACATCCTCCGAGTGTATATAGCTAGTCTTCATAATCTTGAGGGCGCCCTCAAGGCAAGTGGCATGCTTCAAGGTTTGGGTCGTGAACGAGAGCTACTGAGTTCCACAGTCCATCAGCAACAAGCTGCGTGAGCGTTGCGAGGGCGCTGTTGACAAGCTCCCGCAAGCTCTTGTCGTTCTCAAAAACACTCTTGGAGAGCACGAAGGCTATCTGTGATCTGGTTGCAGCGTTCAGTGAGTTGGAGAAGGCTTCTATATAAACGCCAACCTCAGAACCAGCATTGATGTAAATGTCGCAGTGTGTTTCAGGCGAGATTGTTGAACTGACAGTATTGACGACCACCACACAAAGGGCCGCACACTCCAAGCAGTACCACAATGCCAGTATCATATCAGCAGTCTTTCCACTCTGGCTGACAAAGAAACGGACATCGTTGCAAAAGATGGGGGTCTGCCTGTCCAGGAAGTCAGATGCGAGTTTGAGCGACAATGAACGATTCGATGAATCACTATCTCATTAGGGAAATGGACAGACTTGAAGTCGAAGGTCAAAAACCCTCAAGCACTTTCAGGACGGTCTTCACAAGAGATGTGAAGGTCATCCCCTACCAGGCAGAGAGTCGTAGACGTATTTGATTAGAATGACGACCGCTTCCGCGTCATTGTCGAATTCTAACATGGAGGCACACTTCTGCAGGACTTGCCAAAGAGCTGCAGCGCTGGTCACGATACTAATGTGAATAACGATTTCAATCGCTGTTCAATTAGACTCCCAATAATATTTGAAATTTCATGTAAACATACCGGAAAATTATAAATACAAACAAGTGGAAGTAAAGATGGGCGACTGCGAGGGTAGAAGAGATCCGAAGCAGTTCCGGCCAAAGACCAGTTGACCGTAACTTCGAAATTCGAGCGCGGTTGGGCGAAGGGAAGCTTAAGATCCTGGAGCGTTGCAAGGGGCAACAGAAAAAAGTGGAACCAAATTTGAAACAGAGGAATTTGCAAATTTACAAGTTAGGCGGCAGCATGGTTAATATCTATGAGCTCGCGCAGCTACGCCACCCAATGCCCTGTTCACGTGTACGGAACATGCTGAATCCATGTGTCTTCGTTAATTGTCACGTCTGACTGGGCGTAGGTGACCAACTCCTGTTCCAACGAATCGGGGGATAGCTGAAGGAAAGCTGGTGTCACTTGAAATCACCGAACACACAAGTCAAGACGCACCTTTCACTTTTTGTCTTGAGAATTTGAGTCCGAGTCAGAGTTGAGTTGTACTGCAGTCGGGGAACCTCCACATCGCACAGACACGTGCAATGTTGTCATTTTTGGAGAATCTGGAGCTGGTAAAAGTTGAACATTGCGAGGTATCTTACAGAGTGGGAGAACATTGAAAGCTAAGTATACGGAAGGCATGTGGGATATTGAAGGTGGTGGATGGTCGAACTCCCAGGAGGGTGAATTCGTGTAAGCTTTCCAAAAGCAATATCTAGTGAGTAACCAGCCTCCACATAGCTATGGCGGGCGTAGTGCAGCTTGAAGTTTGTGCCATGGCACGCAAGAATCACGCGGGTGGATGGCGCTCCATTGGCTATCTATGATAAGATATTACATTACATGTTACTTATAGGACAAAGATTAAGGACAAGACCCACAGTAAGACGAACATAATTGATTGAACACGGGAAGTCAAGTGGCTCCTTCTGCCATGTCATTAATCATTCTTGATCCTGTCGGCTAGCTGTTTTGCGACTTCTCGAGACAAACCGCAACGCTTAGTGAGGTGAGTCACCATTTTCTTCTTCACCCGTAAATGCCTCTTCGAATTCCCCACAAGTAGTCCCATCAGCTTACTCATGAACGACACAAATAGATTGTCTCCTCCTTTCCATGCTCCCTTCCACTCGTCAGCAGTGAACTCCTTGACAACGTCGCGGATCGTTGTGCGCGATTGTGCATACCGTGCTGGGTAATTGCCTTCGATTGCAGTGATGCACGCGTGACCAACGACATCGACCTCCCTTTCACGGAAAGTGTTACTGTTTCTCTTCCACCAGGCATCCATTTCTCTGGGCTCAGTTTCGAGGTACGTGATCACCGCAACGACGGGAACCTTCTTCTCACAGAGGAATTCGTAAAAAAGCCGGTAATTGGTTTGAAGCGTAGCAGTAATTCTGCCTGCGCGCATGCAGAACAGAAGTAGATCAATGCCGCCTTGGTTCTCCAGCTTCTGAATGAGAGCGTAGGCATTCTCAACAGTATTGAGGAACTGCGGGATTCCCAGTTGTGGTTCTTCGAGTCCAACGGTATCGAACACGTTATAAGACTCGCCATCGAATTGTATATGATATTGTTTCCAGTCCAATGTGCAGGATTCCAGGTCACTGGATGTGTATGCTACGTCCATTCCCGCCATGAGATTGATGAGCGAGCTTTTGCCTGCCCCTGCCTGCCCAAAGAGGACAATGTTTGCGCGCTTGTTACTACTTATCAATGTTGGAAAAATGCGGCAGGAAGATCCTGTCTAGATTCTACGTACCTTGTAGCCATTGTGATTTAGGTCCTAGAAATGTCGAGGATGGTACTGGGGCACTGTAGCGTTTAGCCGCATTTCTTTTTAAAGCCCTTCGAACATTGACCACGTTCCTTTCACCCGCACTTCAAACGCCTCGTCGATCGGATACTCACCAATCAACATTCGCCTGCCAGTGCAGGTTGCCGAGCCACATCCGACAAATCAGCTCGAGGCAAACTCGTGTTGATGGGTACAATATTCCGAGGAATTGATTCTTAAGAAACATCGAGTTACATAACTGTCACTAATTAGTAACAGTTACGGTGACACGTGACAGGTGGGACGGACGGTCATTTCCGGTATAGGTGTTTCGGACGATTGGACGAGTGCTGGTCGTATAAAGAGTTTTTAGTGAGTAATGTACGTGCCGTGCATGGTTCTATTCTATGTTTCTTCTTGTTCTTCTTTGTTTGCTCAATTTCTCCTGCACACAGCGCTGTACTGCACCTCCCTGCACCAAACTACACCCTCCCTACACTCAGCCATGTCCCCACATGCTACTGCCTCTGCAAACATTCGTCTAACCGCCCCTCTTATCCTACAACACACCACCATCGCTACTAGCATGCCCTCTCACCTGCTCGTTAGCCATGTGGCAGATGCATCCGCGGCGGAGCAGCATGGAAGGTCAAAACTTTGTAGCGCACAATTGGGTATTATATGTATCCTGGTTGTGATCTACTCAATTGTGGCCATGACGAGGCCCTTGGGTAGTTGCAGAAGTGTAGTTTGTTGTTCAAATCTCCGTTCTTGCCTAATTGAACAAAAAGCCAGCTATATGTTCTACAATTTAATGTAGCGAGGGAGTGCACGCGCGCAGGGACCAAGCAGGGACCACAGTAGGATCTTTCAACCCATTTGAGCGCTCGGAATTCATTACATATGTGAGATCGAGATCGATGACCAGGTGAATTCTGGCTGGCCCCAGCCGAATCCTCGCCGCTGCAGCCAGGCCAACTACAGCTAGCATGTATGAAGCCCAATGCATATACTACGCAGTATGGTTAATTCGTGAGCCCGCGCAGCTATGCCACCCAATGCCCTTTTCACGTGTACGGAACATGCTAAATCCATGCGTCTTCGTCGCTTCATGTCTGGCTAGGCGAACCGGTCCCTGTTCCAACAAATCGGAGGGTAGCTGAAAGAGAGCTCATGCCACTCAAAAACGCCGAACATCCAAGCCAAGACGTACGTTTCGCTTTCTCGTCTTGAGTTGAGTCAGAGTTAAGTCATTATTGCGATGTCGAGGCCTGCTGGGAGACGACCATCTGTTGTAAGTGGTGTTTGGCTCTTCCTCAGCATAAGGTTGACTTGAAACCAGTCCTCCACCCCATACCGAAGTGCTAGTTCTAATTATACTGCGGTCGGGGAACCTCCACATCGCACAGACACGTGCAATGTTGTCATTTTTGGAGAATCCGGAGCTGGTAAAAGTTCATTGGTCAATTTGATTGCTGGGAAGGACGTAGCTGTGACATCTTGTGACGCTGGGGGATGTACAACTGTAACAAACCCGCATGAGGTTTTGATTCAGAACGGGATGTTGAAGGTGAAGTTTTTCGATACACCCGGTCAGTCCAGTTCGCCGTTCTTCGTGGTTATTACTGAACTCAATGGCAGGTCTTGACGAGTGCCGTCAAGGTGAAGTCCCCGATAAGAAAGCTCGACGAATTTTGAAGAAGCTAGTTCAAACTATGATGAAGCAAGGCAACATTCATCTCGTCATTTACTGCGTACGGGGTGAGAAAGTGATTCGAGCGCTCCGGCGGAACTACAAGTTCATTCACTCCCAAGTCAAGAGGAAAGTTCCAATTGTCATCGTCGTCACATCTTTGGAATCCTATGCACCAGACATGGAAAAGTGGTGGAGGTCGAACGAGAACACCATCTCAGAACTTGGGATGACTTTTGCTGGCCACGCATGTGTCACCACGGGGATGGTCACACAATCTAACGTCACGGAACGCGGCCGCAACCAGTCGTACGACGCTGTCTGCAAGCTCATTGAACAGTGTCGCCTGTCAA
This sequence comes from Suillus weaverae, assembly GCA_016767475.1. NCBI lineage: Eukaryota > Fungi > Basidiomycota > Agaricomycetes > Boletales > Suillaceae > Suillus > Suillus weaverae. The sequence goes on along the minus strand of MU179369.1, from coordinate 124,449 downwards.
ATGAGACAGCGGTTCACACTGGACTACCACAAGGCACTATTCACGACGTCCCTTATAAAACGGCTGCGAGGTACGTATTCCCTATGCTTTCAGTGCGTATCGCATTTTCCTAACCTGGATCAGTAGCAACAAGCACACAAATATCGTCCTCTTTGGGCAGGCAGGGGCAGGCAAAAGCTCGCTCGTCAATCTCATGGCGGGAGAGAACGTAGCAAGCACATCCAGTGACATGAAACCTTGCACGTTGCACTGGAAAGAATATCCCATTGAATTCGGTGGCGAGTTTTATAACGTGTTTGATACCGTTGGACTCGAAGAACCGCAGCTGGGGGTACCACAGTACCTCGATGCTCTCGAGAATGCCTATAGGCTTATCCAGGTTTTGGAGAGACAAGGCGGTATTGATCTACTTCTGTTCTGCATGCGCGCAGGCAGACTCACCACTACGCTAGAAAATAATTACCGGCTCTTTCACGAATTCCTCTGTGACAAGAAGGTTCCCGTCGTTGTGGTGATCACATACCTCGAAAACGAGGTCGGAGAAATGGATGCCTGGTGGACGCAAAATAAAGACATTTTCCGTAAACGGGAGGTCTATGTCGCTGGTCACGCGTGCATCACTGCCATCAAAGGCAATTATCCAGAACGGCATGCACAATCACGCACCACGATCCGTAAACTTGTCAAGGAGTTCACTACCACTGACGGGCAGAAGCGAGCATGGCAAGGAGGAGACAGCACGCTCGTGTCGTTGTTGCATAAGCTGAGGGGGCTTGTGGGGGGTGGCAATTTGGGGAAGGATATGGTGTCTCGCCTCACCAAGCGTTGCGGGATGTCTCCAGATGTCGCAAAACAGTTAGCTGATAGGATCAAGGCTGGTATGGTAGAGGGAGCTACTTGACTTCCATATTCGATAACTTGTGCTCATCCAGTTGTAGACTTGTTGTAGACTGTTAAATCGTTCTTGCCAATATGTCGTCATACACATTCTACTCAAATTCTACTTAGAATAATATTTTGCATGCCGAAGTTGAGCAGAATTTCGCGAGGTATCTTACGGAGTGGGAGAACGTCGAGAGCTAAGCTTTCCAAAAGTAAAATCTAGTAATCGGCCTCCACATAGCTATAGCAGGCGCAGTACGATGGTGGGCTTGAAGTTTGCACCCTGGCACGCAAGTGCCAAGAATCAATTAATCACGTGTGTGGATGACGCTCCATTGGTTATCATAACATGTTATAGGACAAAGACTAAGATACATATGGGACAAGACCCACAGTAAGACGAGCACAATTGATTGAACATGGGAAGTCAAGTAGCTCCTTCTACCACGCCATTCTTGAGTCTATTGGCTAACCGTTTTGCGACATCTGGAGACATCCCGCAACGTTTGGTGAGGTGAGACACCATATTCCTCCTGACACGCAATTTCCCCTTCCCAACAAGTAGCTCCCTCAGCTTACGCAAGAACGACACATACAGAATGTCTCCTCCTTTCCATGCTCGCTTCTGCCCGTCAGCAGTGAACTCCTTGACAATGTTGCGGATCATGGTGCGCGATTGTTCATACCGTGTTGGGTAATTGCCTTTGATGGCGGTGATGCACGCGTGACCAGCGACATAGACCTCCCGTTCACGGAAAATGTCTTTGTTTTGCGTCCACCAGGCATCCATTTCTCCGACCTCGTTTTCGAGGTACGTGATCACCACAACGACGGGAACCTTCTTGTCGCAGAGGAATTCGTGAAAGAGCCGGTAATTGGTTTGAAGCGTAGAGGTGAGTCTGCCTGCACGCATGCAGAACAGAAGCAGATCAATGCCGCCTTGTCTCTCCAGATTCTGAATGAGCGTGTAGGCATTCTCGACAGCATCGAGGTACTGTGCGACCCCCAGCTGCGGTTCTTCGAGTCCAACGGTATCGAACACGTTATAAGACTCACCACCGAATTCGATGGGATATTGTTTCCAGTGCAACGTGCAGGGTTTCAGGTCACTGGATGTGCTTGCTACGTTCTCTCCCGCCATGAGATTGACGAGCGAGCTTTTGCCTGCCCCTGCCTGCCCAAAGAGGACGATATTTGTATGATTGTTGTTACTGATCCATGTTTGGAAAATGCAATAAACACTGAGTGTAGGGAAGACGTACCTCGCAGCCGTTTTAGAAAGGATGTTGCAAATAGTGCCTCGTGGCAGTCCAGTATGAACCGCTGTCTCGTTCGACAGGCGACACTGTTCGATGAGCTTGCAGACAGCGTCGTACGACTGGTTGCGGCCGCGTTCCGTGACGTTAGATTGTGTGACCATCCCCGTAGTGACACATGCGTGGCCAGCAAAAGTCATTCCAAGTTCTGAGATGGTGTTCTCGTTCGACCTCCACCACTTTTCCATATCTGGTTCATAGGATTCCAATGATGTGACGACGATGACAATTGGAACTTTCCTCTTGACTTGGGAGTGAATGAACTTGTAGTTCCGGCGAAGTGTCTGAACCACTCTCTCACCCCGTACGCAGTAAATGACGAGATGAATGTCGCCTTGCTTCATCAGAGTTTGAACTAGCGTCTTCAAAATTCGTTGAGCTTCCTGATCGGGGACTTCACCTTGACGGCACTCGTCAAGACCTACCATCTAGTTCAGTAATAGCCACGAAGAACGGCGAACTGGACTGACCGGGTGTATCGAAAAGCTTTACCTTCAACGTCTTGTTCTGAATCCAAATCTCGTGCGCATCGGTTCTAGTTGTACATCCCCCAGCATCGGAAGATGTCTCCGCTACGTCCTTCCTAGCAATCAAATTGACTAAGGAGCTTTTACCAGCTCCGGCTTCTCCAAAAATGACAACATTGCACGTGTCTGTGCGATGTAGAGGTTCCTCGACTGCCGTATGATTGGAACCAGCGACATTTCGAATTGGGATGGAGGACTGGTTTCGAGTTAATCTTATGTCGAGGAAGGGTCAAACACCACCTACAATAGATGGTTGTCTCCCGGTGACAGGCCTCGACATTGCAATAGTGACTCAACTCGACACAAGAAAGCGAAAGGTATGTCTTGACTTGCGCGTTCGGTGTTTTTGAGTGGCGTCAAGTATCCTTCAGCTATTACCCGATACGTAAGAATGTCTAGGCAGACGATCAAGCTTTAAAGACGCATGGATTCAGCATGTTCCTTACCGTGAAAAGGGCATTGGGTGGCATAGCTGCGCAAGCCTCGTGAGCACAACCATCATGATGCTGCCTAAACTTGCATTGGGCTTCATACATGCTATTAGCAGGAGTTGGCCTCGCTGTGGCGGTGAGGATTTGGCTGTAAATAGCCGGATTACCATGGAAGGCATTGGAACTTGGAAGCTTTGCCAAAGCTTGGAAATTAGATTGTTCGCTGATCATACTCAGTGAGTACTGTTGTGGTATGAACTGCATGCCAATATTATGTAATTCACTTCTGCACATGGCAGCTCACCACTCCGACGTCTTTTAGTCGCAAGTATGTGCAACCCTCATGTCACCGTGGTATGTATGCAACTGGGTATGTTTCTCATTCTGGTCTAGATCTGTTCTTTTCTGGTGCGCAGCTGTTCATTTGGTAGGCTCAATCTCCCGTCCCTTAATATCTTGTCTTGCCGCTGCCACGAGCTCGAGGCCTTCGCATGATTGGAGTCCCGAATTCCAGTGCACATCACTTCGATACTGCTTACATTCCATTCCTTGACCCTATAGAGTCTGCACCACCGTAATAACTCGGCGATGTGTGGTACCTTTCGTTGATTTGCTTGGCCACAACTCTTCCGTTCGGTTTCGCTATTATGTATACTCAACCGTCACCCGTCACGTCTCAACGTTCGCCGCTGTGTTACTTGCTCCTGATTTCCCTATGATGTCCCGCATTATATGAAGAGCTCTGATATGCCCATCGCGAACCGCAGACTTTTCACCACCGTGAGCCGTGTGCTCAGCTCTACCGCAGTGATCAACATGTTCATTTCCCCAATGTTGTGGGCCACGTGCTTATCTGCGTCACGCTTAATATTTCTTTGCCGTCCTGGCCAGTATTACTGGTATTACCTGTCTCCGGACCTCGCCCCTTTATCTGTTGCACTGTCGTCATCGTTAGATTACTCATGGCATCCCATGTACACATGCTAGCTAGAGGTAGCCTAGCTTCAGTGGCGAGGATTCATAACTATTGATGTCCAGATCACTTATTTATCATTGTAATGAGGCCAAAGCTAGAAATTATATCTTTTACAGGTACCCCCTGGACCCGCCTATCGCCATAACCGACCACAGATGCCAGTGTGACAAAGGCTTCTCGTCTAGGGTCTAGCAATAATAAAGTAGAACCACAGAAATGAAAGTTGGCACAATATTGTTCGAGCTCCAAAGTTCTCCCAACCGTTCTGAACGCGAGGACGCAAATGCGGAACAGTGACAAATGATCCAGAGCAGTTTGATTACGTATGGTATGTAGACAGCAATAATAGCGAAGATAGCAAGGAAATAAAACAGCAAAAAATCAGAAAGACGTGAGTAGAGACTGTACCCACGCATTTTGTTCTATGCGTGGTCTGAACTCTTCGACACATTGCCGCAGTTCAGCCAGCTGAGCCTCGGACGACACATCGTCCATCATGACATCCTCACCGTCAGCTGGAGACTCGGAGGCCCACTTTTTCAGTAACTCCTCGATGATTTGGATACCCTCCTCGGTAACTTCGTCCGAATGCTCGGGTTCTGATTGTTGTCCTGCTCAGCAAGCGTCAGCGTGAAGATTCTTGACGATTTTTGAAACAATTACCGGTCGCGAAATCTTCTAGTTCATCAGCTTTCCGTTTTGCGAGCTAGAACACGGTCAGCGGACATCATAGAACAATTCTATACAGAACTAACTTTGACCACATTTTCAGGGAAGTTGGCCAGTTGCGCAACGTGGATACCGAAGCTTTGGTCTGAAACGCCTTCATCCAAAAGTTTCAGAGAGAAAGAGGTTTGATTGCAAAATCGAAACACACCCGGTTCGACCTTGTACAAGAGCGTGATATCTCTCTCGCGCGGCGCAGATGCATCTTCTTGGTTCACATGAGCTACGACGTGGAGGTTTTTCACGTGAGGAAGTTCCTGGTCGAGTGCAGTCAACTCATGAAAGTGAGTAGCAAACAAGCAGAAAGCGCGGATGTGGGACGCAATATGCCTTCGGGTGCCGTCAAATACTACTGCAGGTAATAAAACTTGTTCTCATACTCAGATATAGACCATGCGAGACCGAATCCGTCATACGTTGATGTTCCTGAACACAAGTCAAATATCAACAAAACGTGCCCCATCGTCTAACAGAAGACATACCGCGGCCGAGCTCATCGATAATAATGAGAGAGTCTTGAGTGGCAGACTAAACAGTAAAAGACAGTCAGACTAAAGGAATATTTGTGTAGATGTGCACATACTCGGAGGATTGATGCAGTCTCGAGCATCTCAGCCATGAAAGTCGAGACACCCTTCAATTGACTGTCACCTGCACCCACTCGACAAAGCACGGAATCGAATATCGGCAAGGTTGCCTCCGAGCAAGGAACAAAACATCCGGTCTGCGCCATAAGAGCGATGACTCCAACCTGTGAGATAGCTTGAGAATGGCGTTCGCGAACGATGACATAGCTGATGCACCTGACGGATATACGTGCTCTTTCCGCCCATGTTTGGTCCAGCTTTCGGTAGGTTAGCTCTGTTAAAACGGCACAGTAGCAGCACCTACTGATGATTTGAAATTCACCCTCACCTACAAGGCGGCACGTGAGACATGTAACGGTAACAGTGCGATAAACCTTACCCTTCACCATCTCCACATCATTTGGAATGAAACTGATGTCGTCCTGAACTTCAAGGCAAGGATGCCGCGCGTCGCGCAATATTAAGCCGCTAGTACCTGGTGTACGTCGATCAATTCCTGCATCGAACATCGTCTCCAAAACTTGCCTTTCTCCAAGACCTTTGGTTTCACGTATGGCTCAGGAGCGTTTACAGATACATGAGCGAAACTGGATGATCGTTACCACATGTGCAAGCTCCCGTCATTGGGCTCACCTGAGGATCACGTCTAGGTGTGCAATGATGTGGTCAAGATTCTCTAATACGGGCGTATATGTTGCTGGACAAAGGAAAAGGCATCTGTGAATGCCAAGGCAGCTGTGAAAGGAGTATCTTACATGCAATGCTGACAACTTCCTTCACCAACCCGCTCTGCGTCCGCTGATATTCATGCGTAGTCTCTTGATGGTCCGTGGAAAGTGCTTTCAGCTTCTTGGTCGTAAAGTAGACCCCGCTCTTGACAGTCCCGAGTTCGATATATTTGCTGTTCCGCATGATGGCTTTCGCGTCCTGATGGGTATGTGAGCTCAGGATATCTCGCAATACGAAAAGCGTACATTTTTCGTCAACCTGAAGCAGTATCCATAGTTCTGGGAGTTCTCGAGGTGCAGCTTCTTGTCGAGATCGAGATCGAGATCCTTGCCGGTTGCACGATGTTCGGCATCAAGGCCATCTCGGATCTAAGCAAATATCAGCCCTGTTTGCTATGATTCTGATAGACGTAATATGAACCTCCACAAGTTTATCTGCCAGAACCTGCAGGCGCTCATCATAGTCAGGCTTGATCGCGTAATTATGATTTTCGAGTTCTTCGAGATCAAGCGTTGACTCGACCATCTCGCCATATTTGACGAGATTATCGTTGACAGTCTGGTAACAGCATGTGTTAGAAAGGGAGCGGCGAGGATATAATTCGACGAAACCATGACATGCGCACCTGGAAAGGCTTGATATAAATTTCATCGATAAGCTCCTTGTGCTCCTCGTGTTCGTACTGGACGCCTTCGAGAGTCTCAAGCAAGCCAGGCAGCTAGTTGGGTAAAGTAAGTATCACTGAGGACCGGAAACCGAAGCGAGGTACCTTGAGTACCACTTGATATACCCGCACGACATCCTCGAGAGACGCAATAGATTTCTTGAATCGTTTGCTTAGACGGTGGAGGTCAGGCATCAGCTTCAAGTAGTCATCCTGTGGAACGAAAATAAATAACGCCCATGGCGAGGGGTATTGTATTGACCTGCAGCGTTCTCCGAGAAGATCCGTCATCCACAAATGTCTCCACGAGATCTTGCCGTTTACCTGCAAGGCTGGAGTTTTTATACGTCAAGTAGAGTAAGAAAACGGGCGTACGTATTTCGTGCAGGTTTATCAAGGGTTGCTTAAGCCATGTCCCGAGAAGCCTAGTTCCTTGAGCAGTTTTGCACTTATTTAGCAAACCAAGGAGGGTTGCGTTCTTATTGATACTTCCCTACAGGGTGACCGTGAGTAGGTAAAACATCAGCATGAGCTAAATTTCGAATGACTTACAGCACTCCCAGGGGCGTCGATAAGGTTCAGTGCACGCAATGCGCTGGCATCCAAGCGCATATATCGTGCTAGATCGTGTGTCCGTAACTTGTATGCCCCATGATTGGAGGAATCAGCAAGGAGAGAAAGATAGCTGATCAAGGCAGAAAGTGCAGACGGGGCTGAAGGAAGGGAGAGCCCAGCTAAATAATATTGTGAGTGTTGTTGATGCAGTTCAAAGACAAAAACCCACGAATTGGGGCAGCAGATTCTAAACCCGTTTCCGAGTCCATTGTCAGTTTTTTGACATCGTTTTCCGTATTTTTTGCAGTAAACTCGCCTGAGGGCTGAAATTAGACACTTGAGAAACCGCATAGATGTTGACTTACTTGGTTTGCGTTCGGTCACAACAACGCCGCATCTCTCGAACACGGCTTTTAGCTTGCTCAAGTCGAGGTCGCGGTCCGTTGTCCCAGATACCGTTCCAGTAGGAATAATGGCTTCTTTGACTGAAAGCTGTATGACAAGAGACTACTCCAATGTGAGGAGATAGCGATGACGGTCTGCAACTAAGTGAACCCACTTCAAGATTCGAGAAAAGATCGTTGTCAATGAAATCAGCAACTCCGAACTCCCTCACACTGGTGTCCGCAAAGGCAATGCCGACTGACTTGGTCTTGGCTTTGTTCGTGACTGAAGACGATGATATTTTGACAGCTAAAACAATAGGTGCTGATGTAACATCAGAGCTGACAAAAAGTAGGTCTTCGACAGCTTGTAGATTTCCAGGTGATGCCTTTCAAATGATTAAATCATGGCTATGAAGACGAGACATGACTTGCTCACCTCTTTTTCCAAAACAAATTTGGAAGCTTTCCTTCCCTGCCCTGGTACGGGCACCCAAATCTCTACGCGCAACTGTTTAGATGTGAGGGCATCCCGCAAAAAAGAGTGGGCCAAGGTATGGCTGAGCGTGACGCTCGGAAGACCACCAGCCTTGCCTCCAGCACCTAGATACTTGAGGACGGAGTTGGTACGAAAAACGTGCGTTGCAACGTAGTGAGCATCCTGTCCGTGGACAGAGTAGTAGTCTGTGCGATCGAATAGACGAATGGTTCCAGTTTCAGGAGATTTCTTTGGGAGTTTGGAAAAGAATGCAACGAAACCGGGGTCAGAAGCTGGTCTCAGGTCAAAGTTAAAATTCTATCGGTCGATAAGCAATCGAAGACTCACTCAGTTCATGCTCTGCATCTTTTTCCTTCCCATACATGAGAGCCATGCTACTAGTTTTTGACCTGATAATAGTTGTCAGAAGAAAGAAGCAAAAGACGCGTCGCGTCACGCGTATTGAGGTTTAATTGCTCCCGAATACTACTCTCCTGCAACAAGCCCGTAGGCTGTTGCTACACGTATGTCGTAGTCTAGACTTCATTAATTCAACGTCGTTCAACTTCAGTCCCAATAAACGATTTCTCACCTCCGAGTCATGGTATCGGTATCTGGCCAGGTTTCAATGTGGAATTCTCCTGTCAAGTCAACTACCAGTGCCAATGCAGTTTATAATTAGTACGCGTATTTGCTTCCAGCGCTCATCCGAGTCAGTTGGCAAGGACTCGTCGCTGTGCATTGTGCGGCCACAGATTTCCCTCGCAGGTCCCCACTATCCTAGAGCTCGAAATTCTGTTTGTTTTGTGCGTATTCAGCCTTGTCTCACTCTGTCGCATACTTACAAGTAAGACGCTTAATAGTAACATGGGGCAGTTGCTATGCTGCCGCTCCAATAAAGACGATGTAGAGGAGTTGCGAGTGGCATTGGGGAGCTGTCCCCGCAGTCATCCCCACAAATCCAAGTATATCGACAGTCTTGCTGTTAGTCTTCAGGTCAGATTCTGGCAGCAGGGCGTTCTGTCCGACCTCGATGAGGCCATCGAGCTTCATCGGGCTGCACTGGAACTCCGCCCCCCTGGCCATCCTGATCGGTCCACGTCTCTTAGTAATCTTGCCATCAGCGTTGGAGCCAGGTTCAAGCAGCTGGGCGCCCTGTCCGACCTCGATGAGGCCATCGAGCTCCATCGGGCCGCACTGGAACTCCGCCCCCTTGGCCATCCTGTTCGGTCCACGTCTCTCAGCAACCTTGCCATCAACCTTCATGCGAGGTTCAAGCAGCAGGGCGTCCTGTCCGACCTCGATGAGGCCATTGAATTCGATCGGGCTGCACTGGAGCTCCGTCCGTCAGGCCATTCTGATCGATCTGCGTCTCTCAACAACCTTGCCGTTCGTATTCATTCCAGATTCGAACACCGAGGTATCCTGTCTGACCTCGACGATGCCATTGAGCTTCATCGGGCTGCGCTGGAACTCTATCCCCCTGGCCATTCTGATCGATCCATGTCTCTCAACAACCTTGCCAGCAGCCTTCGTGACAGATTCGAGCAGCGGGGCATCCTGTCTGACCTTGATGAGGCCATCGGGCTCTATCGAGCTGCACTGGAGCTCCGCCCCCCTGGCCATTCTAACCGATTCATGTCTCTCAATAACCTTGCCATCAGCCTTCGTGACAGATTCAAGCAGCAGGGCGCCCTGTCCGATCTCGATGAGGCTATTGAGCTTCGTCGAGCTGCATTGGAGCTTCTTCCCCCTAGTCATTCTATTCGGTCTGCATATATCAACAACCTTGCCATCAGCCTTCGTGACAGATTCAAGCAGCGGGGCATCCTGTCTGACCTCGATGAGGCTATCGAGCTCCATCGGGCTGTATTGGAACACAGTCAAACTGGCCATTCTGATCGATTCACATCTTTCAACCTTGCCGTTAGCCTCCAAGCCAGATTCGCCCAGCGGGGCGTCCTGTCTGACCTCGATGAGGTCATTGAGCTTAATCGGGCTGTATTGGGGCTCCTTCCCCCTGGTCATTCTGATCGGTCCCTCTCTCTCAACATTCTTGCCGGCAGCCTTCAAGCCAGGTTCTTGCTGCAGGGTGTCCTGTCTGACCTCGACGAATCCGTTGAGCTTCATCGGGCTGCACTGGAGCTCCTTCCCCCTGACCATTCTGATCGATCCACGTCTCTCAATAACCTTGCAATCACCCTCCAAGCCAGATTTAAGCAGCGGGGCGCCCTGTCTGACCTTGATGAGGTCATCGAGCTCCATCGGGCTACACTGGAACTCCGTCCCCATGGCCATCCTGATCGGTCCACGTCTCTCCATAACCTTGCCATCAGCCTTCACGCTAGATTTGAACAGCGGAGTGCCCTGTCCGACCTTGATGAGGCCATTGAGATTTGTAGAGCTGCACTGGAGCTCCATCCCCCAGACCATTCTGACCGATTCGCGTCCCTTAACAGCCTTGCTATCACCCTTCATGCCAGATTCAAGGAGCAGGGTGTCCTGTCTGACCTTGACGAAGCCATCGAGCTCTATCGAGCTGCACTGCAGTTCTGTCCCCCTGGCCATTCTGGCCGATCAACGTCTCTCAACAACCTTGCCATCAGCCTTCGTGACAGATTCAAGCAGGGGGGCGTCATGTCCGAGCTTGATGAGGCTATTGAGCTCTATCGGGCTGTACTGAAACTTCATCCCCCTGGCCATTCTGATCGATCCACGTATCTCAATGACCTTGCTGTTAGCCTTCAAGCCAGATTCAAGCAGCATCGCATCCTGTCTGACCTCGAGGAAGCCATTGAGCTCCATCGAGCTGCACTGGAACTCTGTCCGCCTGACCACTCTGGTCGATCCTTGTCACTCAACAACCTCGCTGTTAGCCTCAAATCCAGATTCGAGCAGCGGGGTGCCCTGTCTGACATCAAGGAAGCTATTGAGCTTCATCGGGCTGCACTAGAGCTCCGTCCACCTGGTCATTCTGGTCGATCCATATCTCTCAACAACCTTGCTGGCAGCCTTCAAGCCAGATTCGAGCAGCTGGGTGCCCTGTCTGATGTCGAGGAAGCCATTGAACTTCATCGGGCTGCACTGGAGCTCCGTCCACCTGGCCATTCTGCTCGATCCACATCTCTCGATAACCTTGCCGGCAGCCTTCAAGCCAGATTTCTGCAGCGGAGCGTCCCGTCCGACCTTGATGAGGCTATTGAACTCCATCGGGCTGCGCTTGAGCTCCGTCAACCTGGCCATTCTGGTCGATCCACGTCTCTCAACAATATTGCCACCATTCTTTTTACCAGATACAGGCAGCGGGGCGTCCTGTCTGACCTCAATGAGGCTATCAAGCTCACTCGGGCTTCCCTGGAGCTCCGTCCCCCTGGTCATTCTGATCGATCCGTGTCTCTCAACGACCTTGCTGCTAGCCTTGAATACAGATTCTTGCAGCAGGGCGTCCTGTCTGACCTCGATGAGGCCATTGAGCTCCATCGGGCTGCATTGGGACTCCGTCCCCCTGGCAATTCTGATCGATCTGTGTCTCTCAGCAACCTTGCCATTAGCCTTCAATCCAGATTTGTGCAGCGGGATGTTTTATCTGACCTCAATGAAGCTATCGAGCTTCATCGGGCTGCACTGGAACTCTGTCCGCCTGGCTATTCTAACAGACCCATGTATCTCAACAACCTTGCTGGAAGCCTTGAAGCCAGGTTCGAAAGCCGTGGCTCCCTGATTTACCTCGATGAGGTCGTTGACTTGTCTGACCTTGATGAGGCCATTGAGCTTCATCGGGCTGCGTTGGAACTCTATCCCCCTGACCATTCTCATCGATCCGCGTCTCTCCACGGCCTGGCTCTCAACCTCTGTGCCAGATTCGACCAGCTACGTCTATCGCCAGATTTGGACGAGGCATTCAGGCTTTATTTACAACTCTCCCAAGTGTCTCATACAATCTCTCTTAGTAATATTAATGCTGCCAAGTCATGGGCTACCTCTGCGGAGCGGTTCCACCATAGCTCTGCCTTGCTTGCCTATCAAACCACATTAAGATTCCTCGATCAGCACGTTGCCGCTCTATCGTCCTCCTCACGTCATTTTGATGTGGTCAAAAAGGTTTTATCATCCTTTGCAACGGATGCATTTTCGTGCAGTGTTCGTAATGGTTTTTTCACTACTGCTGTCGAACTGGTGGAACAAGGCCGTACAGTATTCTGGACCCAGTTGGCACGCTTTCGCACACCACTGGATGAACTTTCCATGTCTGGTGACACCGGCGCAACCTTGGCAGCAGAGTTCAAGCAGCTCAGCCTTCGCCTTCGCAACGCGTTCGATGAGTCTACTGAAGATCAGTCCCAACACATCCGACAGATAACCATGCAATGGGACGATGTCGTCTCACGCATCCGCATGCTACCTCATTTTTCCCGTTTTCTCCTGCCTCCGCTGTTTTCGTACCTCCAGCAGGCGGCAGAAGATGGACCAGTCATCATCGTCAACGCAAGTAACTACAGCTGTGATGCCTTGATTATCACAAGTGCCCAAGATCCTGTCCACGTTCCACTTGATATCACACGAGCCGATGTCTCAGAATTGTCCTTCGAGTTCCAGTCCCTCACGAAGGGTTTTGGTTCGTCCGATCCTAAGCTCGAATTACTCCAGATTGTCAGCATCTTACGCAAGCTCTGGAACATTGTTGTTGGCCCTGTAGTTCAAGCTCTCGGGAAATTGATTCAACCTGGTTCACGCATCTGGTGGTGTCCCACCGCCGAGTTCACACTGCTTCCTCTACATGCAGCAGGACTCTACGAGAAGAAGAACCAAAATTTGTCTCACTTTTACATTTCCTCTTACACCCCAACCTTGACGACACTCATTCGCACGAGACAGCAGCTTTCTCGAGATGCATCCATGCAACGCTTTGTTGCCATCGGTCAAGCAAACCCGGTCGGAGGGACAGAACTCAAATGTGTCGCTTCTGAGCTAGCCGTTGTCGCTCAGCGTCTCACGTCTATTGTGTCCTTCACATCGCTCGAGGACAGTGATGCAACAGTGCAGGGAGCATTTGATGTATTGAGCCAGAATCAGTGGCTTCACCTGGCCTGCCATGGAATACCAAATCCAAAGGACCCATTTGAATCTTCTTTTGCAATGCGCGACGGGCCTTTAAAGATCAGGGAGATCATCCGATCTCACTGGCAGAACCCGGAGTTTGCATTCTTATCGGCTTGCCACACTACTGTGGGTGATAAGTCGAGCCCGGATGAAGCTATTCATCTCGCTGCGGCGATGCAATTCTCCGGATTTCGCAGCGTGATCGGTTCCATGTGGACTGTTGATGATGACGTTGCACGCCAGGTTGTTTCTGTGTTTTATAAACATCTGGTTGATGGTTCAGGAAAATTGGACTGCACGCGCGCTGCAGCGGCATTGCACAAGGCTATGAAATCGTTGCGCAAGAAGATTCCGCTAGAACAGCAGATTGTATTTGTTCATATAGGTGTCTAGTTAAGGTACCTTCCCTTGGTGTTGTCTTGTGGTAACTTACTGATCATTCCCGCTTGAAGTCGAAACCTTCAGCTCAACTTTGTCTGTCGTGAACACAACACTACTTGGAACATACTGATCTCGTAAGCGCATTCTCATTTATGCTAATTTCACTTCCACTCACGATTGTGATAGAACTAATGGATTTTGAATGTGAGATTTGACTTGACTTGTAGGATAGATTGGAAGGACGGAAATTTTGTGTATTATGTTTCTTTCCCTATGCACTGTGCCTTTACTTACTAGAGCTTCGTGGCTCTCGAAATATACTACACGCCGATATGCCATTGTGAATGCGGAATGTTTGCGGAATGTCGGCACCCCGGCCGTTGAGCCAGCTTGGGATCTCCGATCTCGGGGTCCAAACCAACGCAACTCGCACGCGTTCAAACTTCAAATGTTCTGAGCACTCCATCGTCCATCCTTATTCCTCCCCGCCACCACAAGCGCGAGTACTGTTCAGTTCCCACTCGTGTGAGCACAGACCATTTGGAACTTGATCGATTGATCAGCCGGTTGCCCCGGGCCATCCTAGAATAAGGCTATGTACCGAAGATCTCGCACGAGACAACCAAAAAAAAATCAACCGATCCAAACGCGAGGTCTCGATGATTTCCCCATGATCAACGACAGGCAACTTTTTCACAAGGCACACATAGCCCACTACGGTGGTAGCTATATTAGTTTCAGCTGATCGGTGGATCGCGATGATTTCGGACTTGGACAACGAGCACAAAACCGTTAGGTCGGGTGTTGTCCTCTGCCAGACTCTGCCGTTGCGACTTGCGAGTGAGCTCTTGCCCAACTAGCTCTACGGCCCCGCCATCCATCCCAATATACTTTGTTGATATTTCGATACTGGTACGACTCGAATCTGCTGTGCTCACAATTAAAAAAAGCGTATTTGCCGCTGGCAAATTGGAGATGTTCCCAAGCCCGACGAACAATGAAGGGGCTCCTTGCTAGAGTTGACGCACCTACCGAGTACATCTCTCCCAATACTTTGACCAGCCGAGGCTCGAGGTCGAGATCAGTGCTCAGAGTCAGGATTCGACCTGTCATTAGCCATAGGCAACGAGATGTGTTTCTGGGGGCTTTGCCAGTGATTGGAAAATGACCCGTCATGACCACAGCCTAAAAGCAGTGCTGGACTTAGCAGACACTGAACGTAGCTGCGGAAAGGCGATCAGCAATAATTAATTCAAATTTGCGGTTGTCCTTCGGTTTCATCGGCTTTGTGGAGGTCTGATACGGCACAATGAACAAGGATCTTAGTCTCTACTCTGCGTCCTAGCTTGTTACTTATGCATGAACCTATAAGTTCGTCATCCAGTGCCAAGCATGCGGCCATGTGTTTGGATACCGCCCTACGCCTCCAGAAGGATCCAGCAAGATGCTTAGTGAGCGCTGAGCCTCCGGGGCGGTGTGGCTGGATGTTTAAACTCCGCCACGTCCAGTATATAATGGCCCCGTTATCTAGGTGTTTCCCCTCAATCGTTCTCATTACAAACCACTCTTCTGAACTCCCGTACACTCTACTTCGCATCCTTCGCGTAAGTTTTTGATTTCTACGTACTGCATACACGAGGCTAACATCGAGCCACAGCATGCAGATTTTTGTCAAAACGCTCACCGGCAAGACCATCACTCTTGAGGTCGAGTCCTCTGATACCATCGACAACGTCAAGGCCAAGATCCAAGACAAGGAAGGGTATGTGTGCATCCAGTTAACGCCATTTATGACTAACAGTTGTGCCTGCAGTATTCCACCTGACCAGCAGCGTCTTATTTTTGCTGGCAAACAGCTCGAGGATGGTCGGACGCTCTCCGATTACAACATTCAGAAGGAGTCTACCCTTCACTTGGTCCTGCGTCTCCGTGGAGGCATGCAGATCTTCGTCAAGACCCTCACGGGCAAGACGATCACGCTGGAGGTGGAGTCTTCTGACACTATTGACAACGTGAAGGCGAAGATCCAGGATAAGGAGGGCATCCCCCCTGACCAACAACGTCTCATCTTCGCCGGCAAGCAGCTCGAAGACGGGCGTACCCTTTCCGACTACAACATCCAGAAGGAGTCCACCCTTCATCTCGTTCTCCGTCTTCGTGGCGGTATGCAGATCTTCGTCAAGACCCTTACGGGCAAGACGATCACATTGGAGGTGGAGTCTTCTGACACCATCGACAACGTGAAGGCGAAGATCCAAGACAAGGAGGGCATCCCTCCCGATCAGCAGCGCCTCATTTTCGCCGGTAAACAGCTCGAAGACGGACGCACCCTTTCCGACTATAACATTCAGAAGGAGTCCACCCTTCATCTCGTTCTTCGTCTTCGTGGCGGTATGCAGATCTTCGTCAAGACCCTCACGGGTAAGACGATCACGTTGGAGGTGGAGTCGTCAGACACCATTGACAATGTCAAGGCGAAGATTCAGGACAAGGAGGGAATCCCACCGGACCAGCAACGTTTGATCTTTGCTGGAAAGCAGCTGGAGGATGGCCGCACATTGTCGGATTACAATATCCAGAAGGAGAGTACCCTTCACCTAGTACTCCGTCTTCGTGGTGGTCTATAGTACTGAGCGTTGTTCTCACATACCTATCGTTTGCTTATCATTACCGTTGTATCCTGTTGTAGTATCACCCCATCATTATTGCATCGTACTGTGAACGAGTACTTGGCTTAGTTTTGCATGAACTTGTAAACCAGCTAATGTGTGCATCGCAGTAGCATCACAGCAGAGGGTGGTGAACGTTTGAACGGTCAAATTAGTTTCAGTCCGCCCTTGTCTCGCACTGAATGACATGAAACTGCTAGAGTTCATGAAGCTGTACTGTCACCCCTGCCCTCTCTGTCCTTCCCCCCTGTCCTTCCCCCTCTCCCTACCCTCGTCTTTCTCCTTCTTCCCCTTTCCACTCCTCTCCTTGGCTGCTCTAAAGCACATGAACTCAATCCCAGTCGCACGCCGACTCTCCGCCAGCGTCTTTTTCACACTGTCCAAATTCCCCTGCAAATTCTCATCTCCCGGACGTCGTGCATATGCCTGCGAGATCTTGTTATACAACTCCGAAAGCGTCTTCGCAGCCGGCGGAGACACATAACGAGCAAGCGTTTGGTGCATGAACTCGATCTCTAGCGTAGCCTGTAGATTGTCTTATCGAAAATGTAACATGCGGGGAAGGAGAACGTGACTTACGCGAAGCATACCGCCCATACCGAACCGCTTGACTTGTTTGAACGAGAGTAACGCATCTTGAGCGACGTTCTCTACAAGCGCGTGCATCCCGCGTTCGAGTAGATTCTCTGCGACGCGGCTGATTTGCGCGTGAATCTCGACGAGGCCCATCAAAGCCTTGTACATATATGGTCGTATTTCTTGCAGTGAATGTAAGAGCAGGTAGCTACAAGTGAAGTGGACAAGCTCACCTGTAGGCTGCGGCGTCTCGTACCAATCCATGTCTCTGTCAAGAATGCCCTCTCGCAAGATGGCTGCGACGGCGGTAGCCTTAGGCTTGACATATCCATCAAAGAGCGTCTTGTCAAGCGCAGTCACTACTTTCATTAGTGCCTACGTCATGACTTGAGCATGCAAGGCCACACAAGTAGGAGAATAAAAAGAAATACCTTCCTATCATCCTCAACTGATATGCCGAGAGCATTCTCCAGCTGAGATAACGTACTGGGTATCAACGATCCTGATAAATGCGAGAAATTAGATATCACGAGGAGCAATCTCGTGTTCTTAATGCACGACCGTATCAGGGGCCAGAATTGTGGAGCAAACAAAACTACGCACTGAGTCGCGCAGATCAATCAGCTCCTGCTTCCCTTCTCGCTCAGGTGTTCCCGCTGCCACGATGTTGCTCACACCTGGTGGCGCTTCCTCCGCGACGAGTACTACAAACCCATCCAGAATCGCATATATTGCATCCAAAAATGCCTTCGTGATCTTCGATGTGAATGCTGTTGGCACGATGTTCTGCTGCGTTACCCGCAACACGCCCGATCCACTGTCTGTCGAAACCCCACCCGCAATTTTGAATGCTGACGTTGCAAGGTGGCGCATAAACGATTCGAGATGAGCGAGGTAGAGCGTTGTGGAAGGGGTGCCAAGATCGGGAGTGAACGATTCGAGCGCATACATGTAGTTTGCGTCTGGGATTGTTAGTCCATAGATGCACGAGAGATAGTAGAACACTGTTAGTAGCGCATACCTCGCAACCAAGATCTCACTAAGACATCTTCAAAACGCCACCGCACACTCTCCACCAGCCCTTTCACCAGACCGCCTTCTCCGAGTTCCAATGCGCCAATCTCTGTGACACAATCTTGTACCTCACCAAGGATCTTGGTCAGCCAGTGAGCCGTCGTCAGGGAGTTCGAATGAGACGGGAGATGCTCGGGAGAGTTGGGGGTAGGTGAGTTTGATAGGACGTCAGAAAGAATAAAAAATTCCGAGAGGAAATTGATATAGAGCTTGATGATGTCTAGTGCCATTTGCCTGCATTGGGAGGCACTGCGCCTCGACGACGATGGCTAAAGGAAAGAGTGAACGTCAGACAAGTGATATGACTGCACAAATGACACGAACTCGTTTGAACTTGCCCTCCAAGAAGCTCCTTGCGATTTTCCAGAAGTTGGGCAACGAAGAGACCATAACCTCGGAGATGTTTTTCACCATGTCCCAGATAGCCTGCCACACTTCATGACCACCCGCTTGCGCTAAGTACGACAGGAATGAACAATAGTTTGACAAAAGGGATATGATAGCGCACCAATTACGGCTTCGGGCGCTTTGCCCTCCAGCGCTACAATACATACCTGGAGTTGCGCACCGAGAATCTGTCTGAGCGCATTCGGAGACGACAGTTCAGGTGCCGTGCGAGACTTCGTGGCTGTGATGCATGTCAATATGAAAAGTACTCAACAACGCAAGAGCAACGCGCCATCGATGTTTGAAACACCGGTCCTGTAGGCAGCACTCATCCGGTCCATGATGCGCTTGTGCTGGCTATCGAAGTAGGTCCATGTCGGGTCTTCAGGCACATTTAATTCCAGGAGAATCCTGGTCAGTCTGGTTAAGAACAAGATATACAATAATAGCGAGTCAACGTACTCAATCCCTCTCTCCATTTCCTCGACGCTCCTTCCTGGTTCTTGCAACCGTGCCAAAAGTAGCACCTTCATCTCTCCCATCACCTTTTCAACGTTTGCCCACACCTTGTCTAATATCCTCTTCTGTTGTGCCGTAGAGCCTGCGTTGGCACCTGCCTCGACGGGGAGGAGCTGCCCAGGGCGAGAGTCGAGGAGAAACTTCCCCTTGTTGTACTGACGCAACGCAGCTTCATACCTTCCAGCCTCGATGGATTCCACAAGAAATCCCGGGAGGCTAAAGAAGAACTTGGAGCGCTCAAAAATGCCGAGCGTAGTGCGCAACTTTTGGGCTTTGGCGCTGTTCTCGAGGATAGGGAGGAAGACTTGATTGGCCTTTACGGCTGATCCTGTGTCGGAGCGCATCAAAAACAGGACTGGAAGGAATGAACTGGGACAAACGTTTTAAGTAGTCTACAAGTGGTTTACTAGCAAATTCCGCGTTGTCGCTCAGTAATCCCTCGCGCATCTCCGCGTATAACGCTACGAGCATGCACAGGTTATTTTGGAGTACCTGCAGACAAATGACACGCAACGCACCATCAGTAGAAGCCTTGACGGCAACGAACCGATCAAAGTTATCCTCTACGAGGACACGGACAGCCTCTGAACGGGCATCAATGGATGATTGGAGATGGTTAATGCCCGCTGCAAGATCTTGGTATGTTGCGTTTGGGTGTACAGCAGATAGAAAGGCTTTGGGATCAAATGATTTGGAAGATATGAGCACAGACATCTCTGGAAGCGTATGAACGACCGAAATCCCAGCTGAAGTCAGACACAATCACGCACTCGATTCCGCATCCAAACTCGCGAGACTGCGACCATTGTTAGCACCAAACGGCAGGCTCGAATGACGACACATACTCTATGACGCCGCCAAGGCCCAGAGGGTCACCGTCTCCATCGTTGGATTGGGAGGTGAGGAGGTCAGAAAGAGGATCTTCCAGGTCATGATCTATCTCTTCCCATTTCCTATGCAACGGTTATTCGTGCATTTAGACAATGAATTCGTCACGCACGTCGGGTTCTGGGATGATAACTTGTAGGCCTTGAGGATTGAGGCTTCGTCGGTCGTGAAGTTAATCTTACCCATCAGAATTCAGAACAAGTCAGAATGGAGAAGCCCTTTTAATTCAGCAGCTTCACCGCGAATGGTACACAAGCAGTACTAATGCCAGGAGATCAGTACTTGCTCTGTTACACTGCGGACGGCTGGTTACTCTATGATAGGTCACTTGTCAAGTTGTCTTGCACGTGACTCATGACACTGGCAGCGCGAACTATACAGCATGTGCGCACTGCGCGGGCGGTTCACTAGTACAGCAACCTTTTCCAAACGCTCCAAGACCACAGTACTGAGTTACTGGTTGAAGTGAATCTACGTATGGCCTCCCTGCCACTCAAAGAGTCTTTATTACAGAAACTGGTCACGTTCGTGAAACATCTCAAACTCTTGAAGTTGTCGGCGGTCATTCTGTGCATTCACCGACATGTCATCACACTCCTCCGCCGACTACTACATGGAATTTTGCACAAGCCTGATAAACATTTATTAGGACAAAGACCCAGCGTTGATAGCATTATGGGATCTATACAGCCCGCTGTTGGGGACACACAGAACCAGACCCCAGTGACAACACTTGCTGTACGCCCCCCCGAGACGGAAGATGCGCCCCCCTTTCAACATTGCGTTGGGGCTCCTTTATCATTTCCATCAGCTCAGGTGCCAATGGATCCTCGACCTTATTCTGTTCAGACATCTTCAGCAGTACCTAACGTCCATCGACCAGGAGCAATTACTCTTCGCGCGATCGTTGCATCACAAATTGGTAGGTACGACAGGAATATTACTCAGTATGTCTGCTTTGTATTCGCGTTCCTCGAATGTCTTTCTAACACCAACGGCAGAAGTAAAAATTTCCGTGTGTTCGAAGTTAGCCCAGGACTAGACAATTTTACGGAGTGAGGAAAACTGCGTTTGAATAATGAAATTCATCACCATATTTCTGCAGACCATCAACGAAAGTTGCCAACTGGTTGCAGCTCACTCACCCTGAGGGTGCCCGCTTCTTCTTTAACCCGCTTCAGGTGCGGAAGAATCACCAAAAGGCTCAGACTACTCATCATGCAACACCACGCAGAGAGTCTTCACAGATCAGAATATTTTGGAGGATAACCTTGCACTCGAAATCCTCGCTGCAGCCGAGCAAGCGAATCAAATGGTAGCAGAGAGTGGCAAGGTTTGCGCGACAATGGAGCTTGCTATCGAAAAGCTCTCCGAAGGCATCTTTGGGTACTATTTTGTAGATCATGATGCACGGGTTATATTCTGGCCTGAGATTGTCAAATCCAGGGAGCTTATGATCCATGTACGAGGTGTCATTGACAAGAGTCACATCAGTAAGCGTGTAGTCAACTTATCGAGATGATCTAGTTATTTGATATGTTCAAACCCTAGGATATGCATTGGAGGCTCAATACTGGTGCGTTCAGCAATGTATGGTGAGTAATTATTTACCCTCTATCGAAAATGGCGACCAAACTTATCCGAGCAAGTTTTGATTATATTACGCACAACTCACCTGCGTTTATATGCTACAGGAAACATTGCACCCTGTTCCCGAACATGCGTGCTCTCCCCGGACAGGCAGTGGATTATCTGCGCGATATCATTGCTTATGCTCATGCCGGTACGGTACTCTATGCGACATTTTGGCTATGTAATGAGTTCTCTGGCAGAATCAATCACGTCTCAAACATCCCTTTCTCCCTTCGACTTGGATGAGCTCTCAAACATGCTCAGTGTTGTTGATCACGTGAAAGGTTGGCTTCTTGGTAGCATTGACTTTGGGATCTATCTTAATCAGAAGCAGATAACATCGAGAAAGTCAACGAACACTCTGTCTGTATCGTCGGTATGAGATTCAACTCTAGTCTCCGTCGTATATTCATATATTTGTCTCAACCCACAGCTCGATATATGGATATGTTCCGTGGGTGGCCTATATCTACATTCTTCTTCCAAATAACGCCGCGTCGAAATAGTCCGAGCAAAATTTGTCAACTTCTGTGGGCAGCCTGGTGCCCGTCTTGATGCTGATCAATCGTTATATGATAGTAATAACAAGAAGAAGCCTAAGCCAATCTTAATTCGTATTTTGAACGTTGTACTGTTCAACTCTCCGACCATCCACAGCGAATCCATTCACAATGTTTGGGTGGACAATACCGTGGTCAAACCTAGGTGGAAGAAGTTCATCAGCCAATTAAATACCGAGTGGAACAGCTTCACTGTATTTGTAAGTATGCCGTTGATGTTTTAATCTCCAGACCTGCTCACGCTGGCAGTCAACTGTGATGCTCGCCGTGGATGTCAGTTTCCTCGCAGTTCCTGGAGTGGATGATCCATCTATTCAGTCAAAACCAGCCGCAACGATTGTTATTTACCTGTCAACACTTTGCGCAATGGGCTCGCTCGTGATTTCCCTTGTACTAGCGGGTCAGGTCAGCGACAGTAGACGGAGCTCGGCTGGCAGTGTGGTGCGTCGCTAGCTGTAGTCCCGATGCCCATCTCATGCCTCGCATCGACACAGGCCAATTTTATGACTTCGATGTCCCAATCACTCCTTGGCATCGAAAGCCTCGCCTTTATGCTCAGCCTGCCATTTGCTCTCCTTATCTGGGGGTAAGTCACCCCAAAGTTTGCGATATGCTCAATGTTGACGAGGAATGTCACAGAATGATTTTCTTTGCAATCGGACTCTCGATCCTCATTTTCTATACTACCGATATCATTGCATTGGCTGTTGTCGTTCCTTTATGGGCGGTTGTTGTCCTCCTTACGACGTGGCCAGTCTTAGCAGCTAATAACTTCCACGTCTCGGTGGTTGCTATGCAAGCCGTCCAGTATTTAAAAGACGCCATGCAACACATGGTCATCATACGAAGGCAATAATTGAGTTTCCTTTATTCGGGCTGTGTGGATGGGAGGTTTTTTCTCACGTAGCTCTGAGCTCACTTACCAGGTGTTTACTTGTACTCTCATTCGTCTCCTGCCATGTCATCGTTACAACTTATTCTAAAGTCATGTATTACAATGTAAAGGCCCCACAATCGGTGTAACCCACCCTAGTTCTCTGATCGGCGTCCCAGTATGTATCTCGCCATGCAGCCGACGTAATAATAAAAATTAGCGCTGGTGCGCTATGTAATCCTGTACCTAACTCAACATTGTCGACATGCACAACCAGCATATCATACTAAGTTGCCTGTGTACTTAGTGCCCCCTACTACTACCCTTTCCAGACTATCGCTCTACCTTCTCTCGCCCGCCAGCAGACAAAGATATAGCTTTTGCATTCGGTCCCATTTACTTCCGTCGTCATGCGAGAAGGATACATTCGCATATTCATCTCCTGGTTGAGGCTCATTATCAAGAAAACTGCATTTCGATCGTACAGGAGCCTCCTCTCTGTTCTCCTGCGACTGGTCCGGCACTGTCAATCTGTCGTGAACGGAAAGGAGGGGGATTTTCGAGAACGGCCCGGTTTAGCATTGAGCTTTCAGCCAATGGCCAACCAACCCGAGCCGACGCCTCCCGTGAGCCTTGCAGTGCCATTACTTCAAGTTGAAGCACCTCTACAAACCCAAGGATCCCAACCTGGAACGAACGTTCGAGTGCCAATTCCCGAGCCTCATGAAGGGACAAATATTGGTGTCACAGCTTATGATGCACAATCTCCCCAGAATTCTGTTGCGCCATTCACACCAATCGCTATGCCCGATCCCAGCATTCCCGTGGTTGTCGCCATGCCACCGCCTCCTACGACGCCAGGACAGGCCATTGATATCTTTCTAACTCCCATTGTACCCGAACCACAGATCAGACGATACGACAGGCATGTTCCACTGTACGCAAATCATACTATGTCGAGTGAGTTGCCGTTTTAATCCATACTCACAGTGATAGTGAGTACAAGCCATTTGAGGTTGAGAAAGGTCCTTTGGACTGTTCAGAGTAAGCATGTTGGTGAGAGAGCCAGCGACGAGATTAAAGTGCTCCCGCAGGGAGCTTGCTGCAGTAGAAGGATGGGTACCGCTCACGCACCCTGAAGGGGCTTTGTTCTTCTATCAGCCATATAAAGTATGTCTACCTCCTGCTCCCAGTATATGGTTTTACTCAAGCCACACACTAGAGAGTTTTCACTGATGCCAATGTTCGAGATCCTAAAACTGTTGTCAAAGTAGACAAAGCTATTGAGACGGCTTATGAAGAAGCGCGGAAGACAATCATCCCATGGGATGCGTCTGTCGAGCTCGCATTGGAGCTCATTGTGGAGCAAGGCGAAGAATATTGGGGCTATTACTTTGCCGACCACGAAAAACGTGTCATTTTCTGGTTCGAAGACCACAAATCTTTTGAACTTATGAATAACGTTCGAGGTGTAAAGCGCAAAAGCCACGTCAGTAAGTTCTTTTCGTGGAATACTTTCTTTTCGAGCTCCTGTAATTGCGTCATTCCCAGAGTATGCATTAGATTCACAGTACTGGTTCGTATAACCTCCAGAAGTACGCGTGTTGCCTTACTCAGCCAAAGCAATGGGCTTACGCATTGTTCCAGTTACCTCCCATGATTTACATACCATGACGCTGGCAGGAGACACATTGAGCTATTTCCAAACAAACGCGTCCTTCCGGAAGGCATAGTCGTGACACTCAAAGAACTTGTTATGCATGCTCATGCAGGTAAGTACAGATCAATAAACGTTTTACGCTGTACACGATTGACTTGTGATAGAAAACATCACTTCTGAAACATGCCTAGCACCTTTTGCTCCGAGTGAGGTTGCGAGTATGCTTGGCCTTGTGGACCTTCTCAAGGGTGAATCGTTCCCTGATGCGGAAGGGCTGTTGTTGATCGTCTTTTCAGACAGTACTAACAAGGAGCGTGAGCACTCCGTATGGATCGCTGGTAAGTCTGACCACGGAATGTTAGTTGATTGCTTCTGATACGATTGCTAATTTCAGCTCGATTTATGAGGCTTTTCTGTGAGCTTCAGCCAGTAGTCCGCGATCCCCATCTCCTGACTACTTTACTAGGTAACGCAAAGTTTGTGAATTTCTGTGGACAACCAGGCGCCCGACTTGATGTAGATCAATCGTTATACGGAGAACATGACACCCGCTCAAAAAAGATGATTCTTCGTATCATGAACGTTATTCTGTTTGGATCCCCAGATGCTCAAAGCAAGGCAATTCACAGGATATGGGTCGATGAAACCATCGTTCAACCGCGATGGAAGGGTTTTATCGATAGACTCACCACTGAATGGAATGGATATACAATATTTGTGAGCTGCTTTTTCGTTCCATATTGCCATGCAATCAATAACTGTCTCAGTCTACTGTCATGCTTGCTGTTGATATTAGTTTTCTCGCGGTCCCAGCTGTCGCGACTCAAACGCCCTCGATCATTCTAGCATATCTGTCTTCCCTCTGCGCCCTGGGCTCCTTAGTGGTCTCGCTGATCTTGGCTGGACAAGTTAATGACAGCCGGCGAGGCTCTGCTGCAGCCGTGGTAAGTTCCCTTTTGTTTGATTGTATCACCTACATTATTTTGTCCGCAGGCCTCTTTCATGGTAGGGATGTCACGTTCTATGCTCGGCCTTGAAAGCCTTGCCCTGATGCTAAGCCTGCCGTTTGCACTTTTGATTTGGGGGTCAGTTCCCGGGTTACATTCCACGATTGGTGGCTCATCCTTGACAGAATGGCGTTCTTTGCTGGAGCATTGTCCACTCTGATTTTCCGCACTTCTGGCGTTGTCGCCGTCTCGATTGCGTCTCCAGTTTGGGTCGTCATATTCGTCCTAGCGACGTGGCCCGTACTTGCTGCCAATGATATTCACGTTTCTCACCTGAGGTTCTGGATCATAGAACAGGTTTTACCTCGGTCTGCGGGACCCATCATTACGCATGTCTAATCTGTGTTGTCTGATTGTAGGGACTTTCTGTGGTGCGACACGCATACAGTTCGTATATGGTGTTTTGCAGGGTTGATTTATATTATACCCGTTTCCTCCTGGATGTTCTCACAGCGCGAAGCTTGTCTGGGTTTCTCGGCATTTTACATGATGTACGACATTAGCCTTTCCGCCCTTTTTTATGTCGAGCTCTGTGATATCATTATCAAGTTGTAGGGTGCATGTGAGGCTTTACTACTAGTACTTACAGGTTTGTAAATGCCATACCCCTTTCCTCGAACATCCAAACACAGGATGTAAATATCAGCTCCGGGTCAATGCTCCGTCCCTTGAAGCCGGTCTCGTGGCGGTATTAAGAAGCACGACCGAAGCGGTGTAAACCTAAAATCACGAGGCTCATCCCGGGGCACGGGAGGTGTATGTCCGGAGCTACCGCCTTATGTATGTAGAAAGCACTTCTGAACTATGGATGACAGCGTTTACTTTGCCGAGGACCGGATGATCTGTACTGTGCAGATCACCCTCGAGTCTTGACATGGACATGTCATGCGATCGACTTCTGGTCATGACTCACGTGGAACCCATGCATGATTTCGTCATAAAATTCAGAAAGAGGATGTTAATATCAATTTTGCCAATGGAGACGGTGCAGGCAGTGCCATAGTAAAATGTCGTCGATCCACATCAAGAGATGAATTGAATCACATACTCACGTATACTCATAACATAGATCGACACAGGAACATTTACGGCGGTGGGGAAAGCATCCAGCGAGCCTTTTCAAATTCATGTCAGTCAACACGGCACTGAATCTCACGGAAGGTGACGTTGTTTTATTGAAAGCTTTAAGGAACTGCCACATACATACTTGTGCAGGCCACATGATGGCGCTGGGAACGATACATTGGCGATCGCTGGATGACTCCTGCTGGGGATGAGATACATCTTCAGCGGGCCCAACGCTGTGCAATTATGATGACCCTAGGAACCGTAACGCAGCCTTTCAGAATTATTCTTTGTCGGATGGGCATGACCGAATTGAGGTGATCCAGAAGGGCCCAAGTGATAGTGGTAAGCGCTTGAGCCATACTTATCACTGAACAATCTTTTAATAATCAGGACAATCAATCAATTACACAAACCTCGTTGAGTCATTGTGCAGTTTAATACCCGCATATAACGTGCTGTGGCACGTCTGATTGGGCAGGTCGACGCTGATAGCTGACTGGTCCATAGCGAAGTGGTACGATTTAAAATTTTAATTTCGTTATTGATTAAAAGCGCTGCAACTTTGGAGCATTCATTCGCTTCGGTTAGCTCCCGAACATCCTACGAGTTCGATGAGGGCCCAGGGGCGGGAGATTAGCAAGAATAACGTACTGCAACGTTATTATCATGCCGCGGACTGGAAGTGATTCTGGCCAGACTCAGGCAAGATATGGCTTGGCCACTACCTAAAAAAGAGCGCCATGACACAAATAGTGACCAGCTCTGAAGCCGCGTGAGACGCATCTGGGGAAATGAGAGCGAAAAAAAAACATACGTGGAAACATTGCGGTCATGTGGCAGTGGTGTCTTGTGCCCTGGCAAGGAACGAACGATCTGCCCAAGGAAACATAGCCAGTGATATATGATCTTGAAAGTGCTTGGTTGTGTATGTAATGAGACTCGACGGAGGTTGTTATCAAACTATGTTGGGAATCCTCCAATGATGGGCTGTGGTTCTGCAGGAACAAAGCAGGAAGATGAGAATTTGCTGTGTTGGTATCAAGGTTGATATCAAGATAAGTTGTTCGGTTGGGGAGATGCGGAGGAGAACTCTGGTAATATGGGCGCGTGAGTGCGTATGTATAGTGACACGTTCAGTCTTATCCAGAGTCTACTAAACACGTACGAATCGGTACGATAGTTTCGTCTTATCGAGTCCGCAGTTCATCCAATTCCTATTGTGTACATACGAATAGCTAGGTCCGAGTACGTCAAAGTGGAATCAACCATGTATGTGCACCTACATTCTGGGTTGTCTCTGTTTGAGACGGTAGGCACGTGTTAAGCTGTAACTTGTTGTCGGCCCATCAGTGGATGTGAGACTGTGCATTCATCAAAGGCCAGATCTCCTCAAATCACCGCGTTGAGACAAGCCTGGATGAGACCCCAAGAGCCATGATGCGCTGATGAGCTGGCTGTTCTCTATAGAATTGCGGTCAAGCAGTGCCAGGCAGCTCTGGTGTGTCCAACGTTGGCAACGACTAGTACACGTAGGTGTAAGTAGTGGCGCCGGCTGATCACGTTCGAACAGGGTCATAGATAGTCGCACCTTGAGAGGAATACCTAATAACAAGAGTAGAGCGTTATCATCGAGCGAGGAGAACGGAAAGACTAGCCTTATGTTCAATCAGATTTCTTGTATGGGATCCGGGTCTGACGCGAGCTCGGGTCCAAGCTGAAGATAAGCCGGAGTGAAGAGCAGTGCGACGAAAGAGAACCGAACCGACTTGGGCGGTAACCGGGGTCTTTGTTGCCATAATTAGCCGATTGCATTACCGCATAATAAAAAGTGAGAAATGACGGGTCTCGTACCATTCCCTGTTCCACTCCCCTTGACATTCCTCGCAGGGCCTCTCATTTTATTGAGACTGGCAAAACAAACTGCCGCCATCGCAGTCGAGTCCGACACTTGAAGCTCATCGCGTTTTCGCACGAGCGTGTCGTCCTCCACGGTGAGTACCCGCTCTCCCATAACACTTGCTCGGTCTTGTTTCGCTTCATATCCAATTACTGACCGACTTCGGGGTCTGTTTAATAGCCCTTGACGCGTTAAACTTCCATCCCACTTTTTAGTCTCTCTACATAGGTGACCACAATGCGGTCCATTCTCCAGCCTCTGGCTGGACGCACTGTGTTTGCACCAATTGAAACAATAGTCTTCTTCGCCATCGTCGGAACTCTCGCATACTTCCAGGTCCTTTCAGCAATTAAACACTCTTCATTCTTCGCTGCATCCGTTCCTTCAATACTCCGTCCAGCACATGCTTTACTGCGTGATGGCGAGTGGGTCGGCGTCGACGAAGACTGGTATTTGAAACGCGTTAAAACAGCAGACTCCCGTCCCTTGGAATTACAACAATTAATATTTTCATTAGATCCTGCTCAGTCTTCGGTCACAGTCAGTATCATCCAATTTGCTTGTGCCGTCATGATTGTAACACGTTCACTACCAGGTCACCGCAGACTCTGCACCTGTTGACCTCGTATCCTTATCACAATCTATTGATAATATTACGCACCATATAGCTCATGAGCTCTCTACCCCATCAGGCGAGACGTACACGTCGCTATGCTATTATCCAGTGACCGATGAATCGTTGTTATCCACTTCATGTTTTA
The DNA here is from genome assembly GCA_016767475.1 of Suillus weaverae. NCBI lineage: Eukaryota > Fungi > Basidiomycota > Agaricomycetes > Boletales > Suillaceae > Suillus > Suillus weaverae. The sequence continues at coordinate 95,142 of MU179369.1, read as the reverse complement.
CCACCGCATCCCTCCAGACTTCGCGGTCAAAGATGGTCACGCTATCTTTTGCTGCTGGTGCTAGCGATGCATTTGTAGACGCGCTGAACCATCAACCCAGTTTCCCGGCTGATGAATTTGGAGTTAGATACCAAATAGAGACTCACGTCACGGAAACCATCGGAGAGATGAAAGGTGGCAAATGGATGGCCTACGCTGCACGAGCCCTTATTGTGCGGTTCTGGGAGCTTACCAGGGTCAGTAGTCCGAAGCCTATTATGTCATGTTCTTGTCATACTCAGCTGCAATCTAGAAAGCAGATTCACTGGACATCTTGCTCGTCCTCGTTGGCTACATCCTCATGCACGCATCGTTCATTCGCTTGTTCTTCTCAGCTCGCGCACTTGGTTCCAACTTGAAGCTCAGCCTTGCGATCTTGTCATCGTCCATCCTCGCATTCATGCTCGCGCTCCCCATCTCGCACTACCTTGAGATTCCTTTGGATCCAATTAGTCTTACTGAAGCTCTCCCCTTCTTTGTGTGCACGGTTGGCTTCGATAAGCCCCTCCGTCTTGCGGCTGCAGTGTTCAACCATCCTCATCTGTTGTCTCCCGTTAAAGAGGGCAGGTGGCGTGGCCAGATGAAACCTGCTGGCGAAGTGGTCATGGAAGCCATCGAAAACAGCGGTAACGCGATCTTGCGCGATTACGCGCTCGAGATCGCAGTCCTCTCTATGGGAGCGAAAAGCAAAGTCGGTGGTCTGAAGGAGTTCTGTGCGCTTGCGGCTCTGACTCTGACATTGGATTGTGTTCTATTTGGTACCTTCTATGCCGCGATGTTGGCAATTATGGTCGAGGTAAGTAGTCATGTGATTTCCTTTTTTGGAACACCCGGGGTTAGGGTCAACATGACTCTTTCTCTGATTGTTCTCCAGAACAACACTCATGGGTCTCATTGTCTTAGGTCCGGAGGATTAAAGCTGCTCGTGACATGACAAGATCCCGGAGCTCAAACAATCTGACTGAACGCAAACCAAGTGCCCTCGTCCGTTCACCTCCCCAAGCCCAGGACGCCAGCCTTAGCCGTCAGCTCTCAGAGACCCTATTGGGTGTCAAGGGTTCCATGCTCAGACAGAAGAACAGCCCACCGCCAGAAGTTAAGGAAGAGAACCCCCTCGCACGTCTGAAGCTTCTTCTCGTACGTCACTGCTGCAACTGACCTGCTCTCCTGTCACTCATCCAATCGAATAGATCGCATCCTTCCTAACGCTGCACATTCTGAACTTCGCAACGACGCTCACACCCGCAACCATTTCGAGATACCAAACTCAGACCTTGATAGACTCTGCAGTAAGCGAGTACTCGGTGTCACATAAAGTCGACATTACCTCTCCTGCCATTGCCAGCGTGCTCGCCAACCTTGCTGCTATCGACGCGACCGTTCAGGTAGACATAGAAGCCAACGTATCTGCACCTGCCGATCTTCTTGTCAAGATTTCCCCGCCCCTGTACATCCGCGTCACGCCACCTGGTCCAGTTCGTCCCCGCGCATTATTCAGATCTACTGAGGCCATCGAGAACTTCATGACTGGTTGGACAAGACTCGTCGGCGACCCCATTCTGTCAAAATGGATCGTCCTTGTGCTCGCAGTCAGCGTTGCACTTAACGGTTACCTTCTCAAGGGCATTGCTGAGGGTGCCATGCGTGGACTGCAGCCCAACAATGTGCGCTTCAGGTCGGTCGTTGCTGAGAAACGCGAGAACAATGACGAGGAGATTGTGACCCCTGCGGTTAGGGCTGCTAGTGGACGCAGACGGTCATCCTTCGTGGTCGGTGATTCAAAGCCGCCTTCACCAAGTTCTTCAGATTATGAGAGGCCTATTGTCCGTCCCCTTGCTATCCGCCCTATGCGCGTCGTTGCACCCATTGCAATTCCCGCTTCCGCTGGCGTATCTGCACACATGCTTGACATGAAGCTCCGCGCACAAGTGGCACCTGCACCAAAAGAGGACCAGCCACTTCAGTTCCCTATCCGGTCGTTGGAGCAGTGCATTGACGTGTTCGAGAATGGGCCTCGTCCTGCGTCGGCTGCTCTTGCGACGCTCAATGACGAGGAGGTTGTCATGCTTGCACAGAATGGGAAGATTGCAGCGTATGCGTTGGAGAAGGTGCTTGGTGATCTTGAGCGTGCTGTGACTATCCGTCGTGCATTGATCTGTAAGTCTATCTTCATACCTCAGGAACATCGGTGCTCATATGATACCTAGCTCGTGCAACTGATACCAAATCGCTCGAGTACTCGGATATCCCCATGCACAACTATGATTACTCTCGTGTCCTTGGCGCGTGCTGTGAGAATGTTGTTGGTTACATCCCTATTCCTCTTGGTATTGCCGGCCCTCTCAACATCGATGGCGAGCTCGTCCACATTCCTATGGCTACTGCCGAGGGTACACTCGTTGCTTCTACCTCGCGTGGTTGCAAGGCCCTGAATGCAGGTGGAGGTGTTACCACTGTCCTCACCAACGACGCCATGACGCGTGGACCTGCGATTGACTTCCCTTCCATCATCATGGCTGCAGAAGCTAAGGCATGGATCGACTCGGAAGAAGGCTTTGAGATCATCCGCGAGGCATTTGAGTCGACGTCGCGTTTCGCCAAGCTTCAGCGCCTCAAGACTGCCATGGCTGGCCGTACGCTCTTCGTCCGGTTCGCAACACGCACTGGTGACGCTATGGGCATGAACATGATTTCCAAGGGCACGGAGAAGGCGCTCGAGGTCGTGCAGAAACATTTCCCGGAGATGATCACACTTGCTCTGTCTGGCAACTACTGCACGGATAAGAAACCTGCTGCTATCAATTGGATTGAGGGACGCGGGAAGAGTGTGGTGGCTGAGGCTGTCATTCCAGGAAAGGTTGTCAAGAGCGTGTTGAAGACTACGGTTGAGGCGCTCTGCAATCTCAACACGAAGAAGAACTTGGTTGGCAGTGCTATGGCGGGCTCCATTGGTGGTTTCAATGCCCATGCTGCAAATATCCTTACTGCGGTTTTCTTGGCTACTGGTCAGGACCCTGCGCAGAACGTGGAGAGTTCGAATTGTATGACCCTCATGGAGCCGTAAGTCGCGATTGTTTTCATCTAACGGTGCTCGGTATTGATAACTATCGGTAGAACGAATGATGGCGAAGATCTTCTGATGACTGTGTCCATGCCCTCGATTGAGGTCGGCACTGTTGGTGGAGGTACTGTTCTTGGTCCCCAGGGCTCCGTTCTCGAGATGCTCGGGATCAAGGGCGCACACCCCACCTCTCCCGGCCACAACGCACAGCGCCTTGCTTGTATCATTGCGGCTTCCGTCATGGCTGGTGAACTCTCGCTCCTCAGTGCTCTCGCTGCCGGCCACCTCGTCCGTGCGCATCTCGTCCACAACCGCTCCCAAGCCAACACCCCAACGTCGTCACGGCCCGTTACCCCTGGACTTATCGCCAGCGACATCGTTTGGGAGCAAAAGACCGCCGAGAAAAGTCTCGGACCACGACCTGATCCTGTCCTCACGCATTCGTTATCGACGACATCATTACCCCCATACACAGCAAACCCGGAGACCGAGACTGAGATCAAGCCCTAGTAGCAGGAGCGGTGCTGGTTGACCGTGTCTCCACGATACTAACGGAACGAGACTGACGCTCAACATTAATACTCTTTCTTTTTGACTATGCCTCGTACTCATCTAAGTATATACATCAATATCTTTTCCCATTGCTTTTGCTCAGCATCTAGACGGAAAAATAGCTATAGGATCTTTATCTTTGTATATTTGTAGCTAGTTGGCTACGTAGCAAGTTTTATTGACCGCCTGCACTCAATGAATACCTTCCGATTGACTGTTGTGGTGTGCGTCCCTCCCAGCGACAGCATCGAAGTCAAAGTAGTTGTAATTATGACTTCGCAAGCTGATAACGACAAAATTATATATGACGACATCGACATCACATCTGGCCCGCAGGTGACACTATCCCTCATGACTTGTCTACAACCCATCGGAGAGGTACATACAGACTTCTCGATGGTGGTCTCTTCCTCCTTGTCCTGCTCATGAATTTCGAACTTTCCTGCAGGAAACCAAGTCCTTGTCAACATTTGCGCAAGTTGATTTGAGAAAAAAGGAACAAACATGATACTCGAGTTCATGCGCGCCAGTATGGATAACCCCCGTTCCACCCATGAGCACCCCATGCGGGTGCGGCATACATGGGATAACAGTTTGGGCAATAGCAGACTGGATATTGGTAATATGGAAATGGTGCAGGGTGCTGCCACCCGGCGGGCCCGGCATAGTACTGCATATTAGGCCCGCCATAATAGGCTCCCGGCATGTGGTTGTAATTAGGCTGAGGCTGCGGCTGCGGTTGAGGGAGCTGGGGCTGGGGCTGAGGGAGCTGGGGCTGGGGCTGGGGTTGAGCCTGAGCCTGGGGCTGAGCCTGAGCCTGGGCCTGAGGCCGGAGCTGAGCCTGAGAGAGCTGAGCCTGAGCCTGAGCCTGAGCCCGAGGGAGCTGGGGCTGAGCCTGAGGCCGGGGCTGAGGCCGGGGCTGAGGCCGGGGCTGAGGGAGCTGGGGTTGAGCCTGAGGCCGAAGCTGGGGCTGAGCCTGAGCCTGAGCCTGAGGGAGCTGGGGTTCAGCCTGAGGCTGGAGCTGGGGCTGAGCCTGAGCTTGAGCCTGAGCCTGAGCTTGAGCCTGAGGGAGCGGGGGCTGAGCCTGGGGCTGAGCCTGAGGCCGGGGCTGAGCCTGGGGCTGAGGGAGCTGGGGTTGAGGCTGAGGCTCGGATGAAGTCAGCGGGATCAAGTGTGATGCGGATGCGGATGTGGCTGCAGTACGACCGCTGCCGCGTGAGTGGCGCGGACGAGGAACATGTCCATGTTCTATCTTACGGTGGCACGTCAGGGCGGCAGGGTTGTGGGTCTTGAAGCCACAACCACGAGGACAGCTGTAACGCTGTTCGCCAGTGCTAAAATTGCTGTTTGTTAATCAGGTGGAATCGTCGACTGTGACGAACGAGTACTCACTGCTTGTCGGAATGGATTTTGAAACTAGGTTTTGACAATGTCGCAAAGTCACACCCGGGAAAGCCACATTTGTGGGCACTGACCATGAGCGAATGTCAGTGACCTGTATGACATACAAGATAACCACGGACCTCGATGAATGTGCAGCCTCATGTTTCTTGAGGTCAGTATATTTAGTAAAGGTTTTGTTGCAGTCAGCTTGAGCAGCGCAAACATAGTTCTACACGTTCCAAACTCAGTCCTGATGCATGAAGTATGCTCGTGATTAGGCTCACCTTTACAAGAGACATCTTAAAATGATTGATTGTAGAGGAATATGCACGGGTATTTCAGGTGAATGCTGAAGCGCTGATTCTCCTTGGGGGTGATGAAGGTGCTAGGTAGGCATCTGTGCTGATATATATACGATTCCCGGAGTGTGGAAGTGGTATTGTTCTTTGTGGTGGACAGATACTTGTTGGGCAGACATGTAGTGGACATACATTTGTGGAGTTCATACATTGTTCATACACGTACATTTTGTGAAAGTTACTAGCTAGTGGATGTGAGCCACTGTCATGATGGCGGAGCGTGAATGCATTGTCGATCATTCTACATCCGTTTGAAGGCTTTGAACATGCACATTGCTACAAAGAAAGTTGTCATAGTGCCTGCGCGACCATAGTAACCCAATTTTAGTGGATGAGAGGCATTGGGCTAGCCCAACCAAGGCGGTCATGGATGGATTCTTGACACCTACAGGGTTTTGATATCTTTGCCGTCGTGACCCACCTAATCCTTGCATCTTGCTGTCGCTCGGCGAGTGGCTACTTGGTTCCACCATTGTAGATATGATCGGGTGAGGAATAAAGAGGTCGATGCCAGGCTATGCCAGGTCATAGCTGAGTTTGAAACCGGACATTACGGCATAATGAACCATACTGACTATAGGGCATTTACATCTGGCGCGCCGGCGCGAGTGCAGCGTCGTCCATACCTGCGGCGGTTCCACACGAGAATCTCCGCAACTTCGCCTCCAGAAACAGAATCCATTACCAATCTACCGATGGTAAGAGGAATTCGCGCACTGTACCTTGACCCTGGTGGTAATGACAGTGAGGCTCTCGTCGTCGTTCGGGGCGAGGAAAATGCCAGTGTCGATAGATTTGTGCAGGTTGAGCATCAGCCGAGAGATGAGAGTGACGGACATGCTGGAGGTCATGTTGATCTCGATCCGTGTTCATCTCAGAGAGACATCTAAAAATGATCGATTGCCTCTACAATCAATCATTTTAAGATCTCTCTCATAAAGATGAGCCTAATCACGAGCAAACTTCATGCATGATGAGCGGGTAATTCAGGCGAACGCTGATTCTCCTTGGGGTGGTGATGGTGCTAGGTAGGCATATGTGCTGATATATATACGATTCCCGGAGTGTGGGAGTGGTATTGTTCTTTGCGGTGGACAGACATGTAGTGGACAGACGTTTGTGGAGTTCATACACGAAATTACTAGCTATAGCTAGTGGATGCATATGCGAGCCACTGTCATGATGGCGGAGCGTAAATGCATTGTCGATCATTCTCACTTTAGCATACCCTTGGAGGAATGTGCTTTCTAGAGGGAAAAAGTGCGAATGGTCATCTTCTCGAAATGACGGTAAACGATGACTGCTGCTTGGGAAAAAATAACCAGATGTCCGTACAGTGCATATTTCGAAGAACTAAGTGTTTATTGAGCAGAGCAACAGACAAGAGAGCAAAGTCGAACCTCTATAGAAAGAAGTTGTGAGCAGTACATGCACAACAAAATCACGGAACCTCAGGCCTCATCTATAACAGGCAGGAAATCCATAACTAAGCCGCAGATATTGACGAGGAGAGCAACATAGCGATTGAGCAGAAATAACATTGCAGACAGTGCTTTCGGACGACACCATATAAAAGCGATTTCTTCTGGTAGGGTCGTTATATGATCGTATATCGGGATAACTGGATTCAAAATATCGCACTATCGTCCAGCTCTGGGATACAAGCACTACAGCAAGTGCCCACTATTTCCTGCTAGAGTGGCGTAGATGCATGACTCGGAGAACCTGAGTATTCAGCTGCCATTCTGATACATGTCCGTGCGCGTGAGCGTGTCACTGACATCTGCAGCACTTCCTGACAGGAAAAATAAGGGCGGGACGGCATTATTGATTATGATGCTGCTGGCAGTAAAGGCGTTGATCATCGACGTATCAAAGTGACTCATGGTGACTGTAGGGTGCATGAAAGAGCGGCCAGACTCCCCATGACCAGAACGGAATGAGATTAATGTTGTGCATCATGCATACATACAAGGAGGGAATTTCCATAGACTTTTTTATAGTCGTGGTCCGCAGCATTGAGGATGGGCGCACACCAACACTAGTAGGAGGCCTGAGACGGGAGGGGCAAGGATGGCATGAACGTCGAGAATAACGGCGTAATGAAACTCCGACCGATTGAGCAGCTGGGCCGCGAGCGCCCGCAGACTGGAACCCAGATAACTTATTCCCCCAGAGTCTGTGACAGAGTTGCCCCCTATTTGTCCATATGCATTAGCCTGAATCTCTCTGCGCGTTGAATCTCGCTCCTCAGCGCTCAGCACTTAAGTTGCCAGCCTGAGTGTTGTCGATATTTTTGGCCAGCACTGTTACATACGTGCGAAGGCTCCGGGTCAAGGCTTCTGTCATGCCCGGCGCTTGAACGCGCCAGGTTAAAATACGTATGTGCCTCGAGGTCACCTGTTTGTTTGTGGTGGATTCTTTTCAACATGGCCTCACTGGGATTCCGTCGAAGTATCAGGTCGGCGTTGCAAACTGGCGCGTCGACGCGTCGTAATATCGGCCATTGCTCTCTCACGTCTTCCTCTGTCCAGGGACCTACCGAACGCTCCCTGGATCTTCGAACGCTCACAGGTTTCTTTAGAGAACATATCCTCGGAAAACACGCTCACCGTCCTGCCCTCATTTGTAGGCAAGAACGCCCCCGCGCCCATGGTGGGCCGCCATCGCGGAACCTCAGCGTGACCAGCCACCTAGCATGGGATTTTGACGAGTTTGACAGGCACATACGAGCGCTTGCGCGAGGCTTGGTCGCAATAGGTGTCAGGAAGGGCGACCGCGTTGCAGTACTCATGGGGAACAATAGGTGTCGTGCTGCGTTGGTCCCAACCCGTGACATCCGCTGATACAGGGGCGTATTCCTATATGAAGCTCTTATGCATCACTTCAATGGGCGTGCGCGAGCATAGGTGCAATCCTCGTAACGCTAAACCCTGCCTACAGGTTGAATGAACTTGTAAGTTGATTACACGCTGCTGGCAGCTCTTGAACCATTCTGTTGCAGGTGGAAACACTCAACCTTGTCGGCGTCACCCATCTCTTTACTGTACCTCGCATTAGAACGTCAAATTATATCCGCATACTCTCTGATGCCTTTCCTGAGTTGCGCAACTCAAGTCCTGGAAATATCCAAGAGCCCGCCCTTCCTTCGTTGAGGAACTTGGTCGTGGTCAGTAATATCCACGACACTGCAGAGTGGCATCGAGAGACGTGCGATGTGAAGAGTATCACTGATTGGAGAGAGACCTTAATATGGAGGGAAGATACGTGGGAACAGCGTCATATCGAAGAGTCGGTCCTATCTCAAAGAAGTGACGAGGTTATCAACCTGCAGTTTACTAGGTGGGTTTTCTTGTAGACGAGATTCCATTTTCTCATAGTAAATAATGATACACAGCGGGACCACCGGTGCTCCCAAAGCTGTCTCAGTAAATGATCGCCTCTACCATGTTTGCGCTGCTCCTGAATACCATCTCAGTTAACTCACACGAACCTACTCAACAATGGCATCTCCATTGGTGATTGTATGCGACTGGGCCCAGATGATGTCCTCTGTGCGTTAACCTCTGATTCTCGTAACGCGTGATATAGATCCTTCTCACTAGGCAATGTACCTCCTCTGTTCCACTGTTTTGATGAGTGACAATTTTCTATGTGTTTTCGTGCAACCATTCTTACCTTGAATTCATACACGCCTAATCCTCGGTAACCTTGCTGCATGGTCCCATGGGTCTTGCGTTGTATACCCTTCAGAGATCTATGACCCCAAAGCTATCGTGGACTCCCTCGTGCAGGACAGATGTACGGCCCTGCATGGCGTCCCCACGCATTTCTTGGGTGTCTTGGCAGAAGTACAGAAGCGGCAAGACGCGGGAGAGAAGCTAGATTTGAGTCGCCTACGGTAAGTGAAAAAAAGTCTTGCCTCATTACGCATCATCACTCATGACATGCTGAAATGTAGGACTGGCATTGCAGCGGGCTCGCCAATACCTATTGACCTCATGAGACAGCTCATCGAAAAACTGAACCTCGTAGATCTGTCCATTGCATATGGAATGAGTGAGTTTCCTATCTCGATCGACTGAATTTCGGTCTATTAACCCTTGAACAGCGGAAACAAGGTGAAATTACTCCCTTTGCGGGAACGGAGTTCTATAACGGTCGTTGATCTTGTTTCAGCCCCGTGTCTTTTCAAACCACACCGGCGGATCCAATCATCAAGCGCGTTGAGACGGTTGGTAGAGTGCAACCGCACGTGATGGCCAAGATCATTGACCAAGATGGACATGTTGTCTCTGTCGGCAAGCCAGGTGAACTGTGTATCGCTGGTTATCTTGTTCAGAAAGGGTTAGCTCGGTCTGGTTTCTTGTTTGTTGGCGTCCACTGAAATAGGTCTAGCTATTGGGATGATGAGGAACAAACGCAGAAGGTCATGCGGACGGATCCTGATGACCCGTCCACAGTATGGATGCATACGGGTGACGAAGGGATCATGGATGAGGAAGGATATTTGAAGAGTAAGCCTGTTGTTACTTTTTTCTTGAAAAGTTGCTTAATGTCCTGCAGTTGTTGGCAGGATAAAGGTTAGTACACGCGTTGACTCGGTAATCCAGATAATGAACTACTTCGCAGGACATTATCATTCGTGGCGGGGAGGTGACACATATCCGTCTCGCATAAATAGTAGCCTAACTCAGCTTACAGAATCTATTCCCGGTCCAAATTGAGAACGCACTGACTGCACATCCCTCCATCAGGGAAGCTGCAGCTGTCTCTGTGCGCGATGCAAAGTATGGAGAGGTCGTAGGGGCATGGATTGTCAGAGAACCGAACACCAACATGTCAAGAGAGGACGTCCGCCGGACTGTCTCAGAGAGTATGAATCCACAGGTGAGTTCCGGAGGCAGGGCTCTCAGCCAAACTGACGCTTTCCCAGAATGCTCCAGCGTGGGTATGGTTTGTCGGCGAGGATGGCACACCGGGAGAACTCCCGAAGACCGCTAGTGGGAAGGTTATGAAACATGTTCTTCGCAAGTGGAGTGCAGAGCTTGTGCATAATGTTATTGGGAGTGTCGGAGGGAAATGATCTATCAATGTATCACGCACCCGCCAGTTAGGCGAAACCTCGTGTCAAAAACAGGGGCTATTATAATGCTCGTCTAGATCGTGAGAACTTTTCGTAGGAAACAAAAGTGGGAGCACGGAGAAGTTTGTCGTTTGACCAAACTCCAACAACAAGCATGGCGGTCACGAAACGCGTTCGCATTTACACCGAAGAGGATGTTGCAAACCACAAGTCCGCCAAAAGCTGTTGGATAACCTGTCGTGGCAAGGTCTACGATGTTACTGGGTTCGTTCCTGACCACCCAGGAGGAGACGACCTCATTCTCGCGCATGCTGGAACGGACGTAGAAAGTATCATGAAGGATGGGGATTCTCATGATCACTCTGATTCTGCGTATGACATGTTGGAAGAATACGTGATTGGACGTTTGGGGACGGAAGCAACGGTTGTCAGAGATGGTATGTACTCAGCTGCGCTTTACCGGAAAACACACTCATGGAAGATTTGCTCTGCAGATTGGGAAGCTCCAGATGACTTCCACCCCGAAGATACTAACTCTGCGGAAGATTTTGAGAAGACACAGTTTTTGGACCTGCGCACGCCCTTACTGCAGCAAATGTGGCAGGCCAACTTTAGGTATGTTAGGACCTCCTCACCGCCAACACATCTTCTGACTGTCTGGGTATAGCAAATCCTATTATCTCAAGCAAGTTCATCAACCACGGCATTTGCAAGAGTCTGCTCGTCTTTTTGCGTATGATATTTTTGAGGTGTGCAGTATGCCTAGATATTTTTGTTCCCATCTTATCTGATTCTACAGGTGTGCACACGGACTGTGTGGTATGCGGTACCACTGATTTGGCTACCAATTGCCGCAAATCTGTTCCTTCGATCCATGCTCCAGTTCAATGCCCCAATACCCACCTTCCTGTCTGATCCTCTGCTCCCATTGTCGCTCACGTCGACCGTGACATTAGACGTCTTTGCTAAAACGCTTCCATGCTTCTTCTTGGGGAATTTCATATGGACAATTCTGGAATATGGGATGCATCGTTTCCTGTTCCATATCGATGAGTTCCTGCCCGACCACTCCGCGTTTTTAACACTCCACTTTCTGCTTCACGGTATTCATCATTATATGCCTATGGATAGGTGCGAAATTCCGCGAGGGAGTATAACATAGTTGCTAATTTTCTCTTAGACTCAGGCTCGTCATGCCACCTGTGATGTTTGGGATCCTCCAAGCCCCATTCACTCGCCTCGCATATATCCTGTTCCCCACTCCAGTCGCTAACGGTATCATTGCTGGTTCATTCACGTTTTGTAAGTATGTGTGTACGAGCTTGAAACTTGTTCTTATCATCTTTTACAGATGTCCTTTACGACTGTATGCATTACGCGTGAGTCTGGTCGGTTCTGATTTGACGCCTTATACTGATCCGCCTTCAGACTTCACCACACGAAGTTACCTGCATACTTGCGGGACATGAAGAAATACCATCTTGCACACCACTACAAGAACTTTGAGCTAGGGTTCGGTGTTACCAGCAAGATCTGGGACTACGTCTTCAAAACCGTCCTTCCCGTATGAATTTGCTTTGTGGCTGTTGCGACTGGACATCTTTGTTTCTTACATTTCATCACCTCATTTTATTGGGCATTTTCAGTACATTTACTTACACTTCGTGGACCAATATAATGTTCATCGTTTATGGATTAATGTTTTCGATTATTGTCTATCGTAGTTGAAACACTTAGATTCACCTTCCGCGCGTCATGCAAGCAGAGACCATGTTCATGTCAACCAGTTGCCGTAACACTGGGATCCGGAAGCACTCGGCTGTTTAAATTGTGAATTGAAGGACAAGTGATTGTATCATGGATGTGCTACTGCGTGATGCATTCCCTGCGAGTGTTATTCAAGTTGAAGACCGACCATAGGGCGCCAGACAGTAGACTCGTAATAATTGCATCTCCAGGTTGGACGGCACCGTGGTGTTGCAGCCATCGTTGAGCCACCTCAGCCATGCGGACATCCTGATACATTGGGATGAGCTAGTCTTGGTTAAGAGTCATCTCCTTTGCGCACTAGTATGTAGTTCCTTGAACTCACGCAGAATTGGCAGCAAAGGTCCACATTGTTCGCGCAATAAAGGTGCCATGGTATTTGTCAGACTATCTTCATCGAGAATCTTTCCTACTAGAAGGCCGCCTCTGTAAGATAAATGTAAATGTAAGCCATCCAAACAATAGCAAAGGCTATGCGAAACATACGCCAATGGTCCGTACGCATGAAACTTGATCCCAAAATGACGCAGACAATGAATGAGCCTGAACGATCTCGAAAAAAACCAAATGGCCGAATTGAAAATGTCTTACTCCACTTCTACATTTCGCTCCACCGCGTTGTATCCGCCCTTGATACACTGTAGGCCTGACCCAGTTATTTTGTTCACAATGCCCATAATTTCAGTGACCTGCGTGAACGGATGAATCGCATTTGTTTTGAAAAAAATCGCACTCATTAAAAACCTCCCAGGACTTATAGTTGTTCAGGCCAAATTGTTCGCTAAAGCACGTTGAGGACGGAAAATGCAATACGCAAAGAAATGCGTACAAATGTCCCTCGTTATAGAGGTCATTGATCGCCTGTAAGGTATCCCCAATGGGCACGCTTCGGTCAGGTGCGTGTAAATAGAAGATGTGCACTTTTTGCCAGCGCAGGGCCTTCAAAGATTCCATCAAAGAGGCTCTAAGATTCTTGGGCGATATATCGCCAGGCTTCGATGAAAGGGCCCTGTGAAATAGAACCGTCAGTTTTTCACTGTAAGTTGTGCGGGGGTAAAAGGTATCTATGTAGCATCCTTCCGCGAGATCAACTTGTCCAGTGAACTTCGGTGTCGTTAATGACACTGTTTGAGCTTTTTGCGCGACCACTCCTCAGATGTTCCACCATCATACAAACGGGTGGTATCAATGGTGGAATATCGATGAGGGATATAAACACCGATGATTTCTCGGGCCTTTTCAACTGAATGAATACGTGCTCCATTCGATTGAGGCCCTGGAAGCCAAAGGAACCTGCTCCCTAAAAATAAAGTCATTCAGCCGTCCCGACCTATAGGTCTGTGTGTGACTTTACGAATATAAAATTGATTCGGGATGGCATCGTGTTCAAGGTAATAGGCAAAAGAGTAGACTTACTATGCAACTTGGGAGAAGCCTAGGTTGCGTGTAGGAACCACCTGAACACTTGAAGACATCTCAAGTCAAGTCTTGTGCGTTGAAGCTGTTCAGGCTCATCTGGCTCCCAAGAATGACTCCATCCTCAGAAGGAGCTGAGTGGTTACCCTGATTACCGTCTCACGGTGGCCCAATGATAATGCATAAACAGTTGAGAATCAGCAGCAGGCTGTCACAAACCTGTACGTAAACACCTCTACAGTGCGTCAGCGTAGTAAGTACTCGTCGGCTTTTGCCGGCGTTGTTGTAAGAATTTTTTTGATGACTAGTGCAGCAGAGTGTGCTCTAGTAGAACAAAATATTGATATGCGACCCACGGTTGTATCATTATCGAATGCTCGCCTCCACCTCCACTTACTCTCATTCGCTTGCGGCAACTTGCAATGCAATCCTCTTGGGACGGTGACAATGTCATTAGACTCGGTTCAAGCTGCGAGCTCGGGCTGGTTGTGAAGCTTTGAAGCCTAGTATGTGACTGTTTGTTTAAAGGCCTGCCTCCTCAGGAGTGCAATATTTGCTGCGGCATCGACTTACTTTCAACTTGTTTCGTACTAATTCCTCAAGCTTGTCTCGAGCGAGGTGTTTATCCACTTTATCTTCTACATCCGGGCGGGCCGCTTCTAAAAACCAGACGGACGAAATTACTCAGATGACCTTCCTGCCTGACCGATCTGAGCTTCTGTTATATAATATTATACAGCACAAAGCTTTGAGATGAAGCTCATGAGCCATATATCTCCCAGGCTGCATCTTCCATTGTAACCTCCCCACCGAAAGCTTTTCATCATTGATATCTGATCAACCAACCCCCTCTTCACAGAAAAACGCATGGCTACCATGAACGCCGTTTACTACGAGGCCGTGAGTTTCATGTTATCATGATACATTCCCTCTCATCTCATTTACATCAGCCACGGCAATTTAGTATGCAATCTGTACCCATTCCTACAATAAATGACGATGAGCTCTTGATCAAAGGTGCGCACTTCTGGTAGTTTGCTAATAGTGGCTCTTATATTGATCTTTCCAGTCTCATGTTGTGGTAAGCTCCACGCATGGTACCCATAGACACGTCACGCACGGATTTAGCTATCAACAGGCATATGTGGAACCGACGGGCATGTGCATGAAGGAGAATTCATCGCGAAGTTTCCTGTGAGTGTTCGCACCAGCAAATTTAAGTGTCTTTAGAGAGTGATCTTCCGATCGCAGCTAATCCCTGGTCACGAAGTAATTGGAACAGTTGCCAAAGTTGGCAGTAACGTCACAGGGTTCGCTGAAGGTGACCGATGCGTTGCCGACCCAGGGGTTACAGTAAATCCAATTCTCCCGTACAATGAGAGCACAACTTGATATTCTTATAGTGTGACAAATGTTTCTATTGTAGACGAGGGCAGTCTTTGCTATGTGAGAACTTCAACGGCAGAGGAGTCACAATGGCAGGAGGATTTGCTGAATATGTCGTATTGTGAGTGTCACCACCACTGAACCCGTACATCTTACACGTTTGCTATTTGTGCAGCGAGGCTAAGAAAACTTACAAGATCGAGCACCTCACCGATGAAGAAGCAACACTTGTCGAGCCTGCTGCCTGCGCCATTCACGGGATGGATAAGCTCAACGCACCCGTAGGTATTGATGCCTTGGTGATTGGCGCTGGCCCTACCGGGCTGATTCTCGCACAACTGCTTAAGCTGAATGGTGCTGCCAAAGTTGTTATTGCTGCCAACAAGGGTATTAAGACCCAGATCGCACAAGATCTAGGGGCTGGTGACGCGTATGTTGAGCTTGATAGAGAAAATCCTGCACCTCAGTGGGAACAACTAAGGAGAGACCATCCATATGGATTCGATGTGGTTGTAAGTGAATTGCAGGACTGACGACCCAAGTCGAACTTGAATTATTTGTTACAGATTGAGGCTACTGGCAACGAAGAGGTCGCGAACGACTCCATTAATTATGTCCGGCGGGGCGGTACTCTCATGATCTACGGCGTCTACTCTGATAGCGCTCGTGTCCACTGGCCCCCTTCCAGAATATTTGGGGATGAAATCAAAGTATGTAGAATAATCCTTACTGTTCACTTCTTTCTTATAATTTGAGCAGATCATTGGCTCATTTGCTCAGACTCATTGTTTCCCTCGAGCTGTAGCGTATCTTGATAGTGGTAAAGTGAAAGTAAAGGGCATGGTATGCGTGAACCGTACTCCGGACTTTGCCAACATTAATGTTTTCTAGGTCACTGACGTGTTCAAGATCAGCGAATATCAGCAGGCACTTGATAAAATGAACAGCAGAACCGCTTTAAAGATTGCAGTGAAACCGTAATACCAAGTTGCGTCCTGTGTTACCTAGTCAAATGTAATTATAGCCATGTCATCCTCTGGCATATCGTCCATCTGGATTCTGGATCATCTGCCTACGGTGTCTGACGAAGGCATGGGTAGTGCTCGAGTCCGAAACAAAACGGTCCAGCGGATTCCAGTAGTCATGAATTGCGACGGTCGTCACCGAACGCCTCATCAAAATGATACGCAGACGTCAAACGTCAATTAAAAGGAAGCGCGCGCGGGTGGGGTGCACGGGGGGCCCACCCCGAATGCGAACGAGGATCTGCATGTCAAAGGACACGAAAATCGTGTCGGTCACTCACCAGTGATGATACTATGGACTGCATAGTAATATTTCTTCAAAATGATGGTGTGGGTGGGGGGGAGGCTTGTGGAGAAGGAGGTTATATGTTCTTTGCAGTTGGCTGGGGGAAAGGGGAGTGTAGATAGATTCGTAGTTCAAGTAGTAGCTAACTTTTCGCGGAAGCAAAGCTACGGACAGCTGTAGGGGCAATGAACGGAAACGGATGGTTCTATATGGTGGCGTTCTGGTGCCAAGGGTCCCGAGGAGAGTCTCACGGGTCATGACGTAGTGGCACGAACATCGCGCGACCGAACATATGCATAAGTAGCTCGCATGCATCCGACGTTCCCAAGCAAGCCTCGCACTCTTTCCTCCACTAGCGATGCTACCTCTGCTCAGCGTGTTGGCGGGGATTGTGCTGCTCATATATCTCTATGTTCGTTTCAACGACCAAGGATTGTCGCAACTTCCGTCGGAAGCCATGGCGTTCGCACCCAACCGGTTCACACCGCGTGTCGTCCGTGAAACTGCTGAAAAGCTTGCCAGCTCCCCGAAAAATGTAAAGGATACACTTCCAACAAAGACTGGACGTCGGTATATCGTAGTTGGTGTAAATAACCCCATTGTATCTAGCACTCTGATGTTGATGCTGATGTTTTGGGCATAGGCTGGCTTCTTAGGCGGCTGGATCATCATCCAACTTCTGGAACGTGGCGAAGATCCAAAGAAGATCAGGATCCTCGACATACGCCCTCCGACTCGTTCAGATCTGCGTACCGACTTGGCCGCGCAGGTTGCTTTCTTCCAGGTAGACATATCTCGCGCGAAGGCTGTGGATGATGCTTTCCATGCGCCGTGGCCAGATTGCGACCCTTCAGAGACAGTGCCAGAGGTCACAGTCTTCCACACCGCTGCCAATATACGCTTCTATGAGCGTCACCTCGCACTACTTCCGCGTTCTTCCAAAGTCAACCATGAAGGGACTCAAAATGTAATCAACGCAGCACGATCTACAGGTGTCACGGTTTTTATGTATACCTCATCTGGATCTATCTCTGTCCGCAGATCTCGATTTTGGCTATGGCCTTGGGAGAAGCATCCGAAGTACTTTGTCCAACTAATTAATGACGACGATAACCTCATTCCCAAATACCACGACCATTTCTTCTCAAACTACGCTGCTTCTAAGGTCCTTGGAGAGAGAGCGGTGAGAGTTGCTGATGGATCTCAATCTGGTGAGAAGACACTACGGACGGGATGTATTCGCCCTGGCAATGGTGTGTTTGGTCCCGGTGGAGATCTAATGTGCGGTGCATTCCTGGGACGCAAGTACAACCTCACCTGGGTTGCTAATATCATGCAATCATTCGTGTACGTGGAAAACTGTGCCCTCGCCCACCTCTGCTATGAAGCACGTCTCCTCGAAACTGCAAGGGGAGGATCCAACCCTGACCTCGGTGGGCAGGCATTTACCATCACAGATACTGGTCCTCCAGTCACAAATAGCGATGTCTATGTTGGATTGACGACACTGGCGCCTGAAACTACGTTCACAGAGATGTCGCCCACCTTTATGCTTTTCATATCACAGATCATAGAGGTCCTTTACCTCTCGCGCGCGTTCCTGTCAATGTCTTCGTCGCCTGTGCGACGTGCACTTGCACATTTTATACCCAACATCGTTGGAGATACTATCAATCTGCAACCATCTTTGTTCGCGCTCGCATCTGTGCATCTCATTTTTGACGATTCCAGAGCTCGATTGCCGCCCGAAAAGGGTGGATTGGGTTATCATGGCCCGTTTACGACTCTGGAG
This sequence comes from Suillus weaverae, assembly GCA_016767475.1. Classification (NCBI taxonomy): domain Eukaryota; kingdom Fungi; phylum Basidiomycota; class Agaricomycetes; order Boletales; family Suillaceae; genus Suillus; species Suillus weaverae. Next base: position 76,990 of record MU179369.1, on the reverse strand, counting down.
GGGATTTGCAGGACAGCGGAGGAGCACTTCAAAGCTGGCGAAAATGGGCAAGAGAGATCACAATCCGGTGGTGTTAGCTTAGGTTTTCTCCGACCCAGAAAGGCTCCAAAGGAGATGACTCAGATAAACAAGATGGAGAAGAGGGTCAGTGAGCGGTTGCATGTAGAGGCTGTTGATGTCCTGGGGTGAGACTTACTAATACAGACATAACTAGCAAATTTAGGAATTCCCGATTCGCTAGAGCACTGAGTCAGGGAAAACCTATTTTTTCAACGATGACACAACAAAACCCAAGTACTACTGCCGTAGCGGGAATTGTTTTGCTGAACAATAGGAACTGTTGATGGTCACGGCATCTCCGGTCGATCGGGATTCAGGAATTGTCAGCTCAGCTCAAATAGGGGCTTATAGCATTGTCTTGGCATTGTCGCATATATAAAATGATCCTTGCATGCTCAACGACTGCAATACTTCTTCATTGACGAATAATGTCGACGAAAATTCCTCTTCTTTATGTCAGTATGAATCTTCAACGTGTCAACCTCCTGCTAATTAGTTGCACTCTAAGGGAGCTGGTCAGTTTGGTGTGCCTGGTCCACAGTCCATTGGAGCACGGGTCAACACCGTCGAAGACGCACAGAAGATCGTAGACGTGTTCACCAGCCATGGTCACAGACTAATTGATACATCCCGGATATACGGGGGTGGGACGTCGGAGGAAGTAAGAGCAGAATCTCCGAGACTTTTATTGTCACTCATTAGTGCCATTACAGATCATCAGCCAACTCGATCTGAAAGGATGTGCAGTGGATACAAAGTTTGTATTTTCGCTGCAACTCGTTTAAGGGGCCTCTTATATTTGTCGCCATGTATAGGGTCTATCCAAATGCGCCTGGGGACTTTGCGCCGGACGGAATTCGGGCGTCGTTTGAAATTTCTATGAAGGCGCTGGGGAAAACGAAGATCAGAATATTCTATCTGCACAAACCAGACAGGAGCGTTCCGATTAAAGATACGCTTCGTATCATCAACGAACTGTATAACAAAAGTCTCTTGTGAGTTTAAGTGACGATTACTTGACTTTCCCGGGTGATCTCAACTCTGGACAGCCAGGAGTTTGGTGTTTCGAACTATAACGCTTGGGAGGTTTGTCTATTTTTTATCATCCTCTTCATATATATCTTATTGTGCCTTCTTTACAAACAGGTGGCTGAGATGGTTGGCATAGCGGATTCCAACGGATGGGTTAGACCCACTGTATATCAAGGACTCTATAATGCCCTTGAACGAAATGTTGAAACAGAGTGAGTTGGTAAAGGACATCATCCACTCTTGTCTTAACCTAGCGCTAGGTTGTTCCCCTGCCTCAGGCACTTTGGAATACGGTTCTATGCATATAGCCCACTAGCGTAGGTTGTCTACCTCGTTCGTGTTATCAATGCTTGACACCTTCTACAGGAGCGGTTTACTTGCAGGGAAAATTCTCTCAGAAGCAGAGATGCAAACTGGTAGATGGGATCCGAACATATCTCCAGTCGCAGGTTTTCTGCGCGCAAAATATTCGCCTTTCTTGCCTATCCTGCGAGAATTGAAGGTTGTGCTGGTAAGTCTTTGAGAAGCGTTGTGTGGAACTCAAAATTCATGACCTCGAATATCAGGACAAGCAGGGAATTCCTCTTTCAGAAGCTGCTCATCGTTGGCTTCAACATCACAGCGGGTTGCAGCCCGGTGATGGCATTATTATTGGTGCCAGTAACGTTGACCAACTCGAGAATAATCTGAAGGAAAAGTGGGTGACTTGTCTTTGATTGTGAATACCACTATCTGACCACACCGCATTGTTACTAGCGAGGGTGGACCACTTCCTGATGACGTTGTCACGTTGCTGGAGAATGTATGGGGGCAAGCCAAAGGCGTCGCACCGCACTATGCATTTTGAGCGCATCCCGTTAGAACTGTACATTAGTACCATCTACCATATCTAAGGACGAAACGTGCGGGCGATCGTTTGCCTGCTGCTGCTTATGAGTTATAGCATGAAGGAACGATTTATTCATTTTATCCATTGCCGCTCTCGCATTATTTCTTTCTTTGGCTCCCCTCGCTCTAGCTGCTGGAGTCCGTCAAATCTTCCTGATTGGTCCCGGTCATTGCCGACACGCTGGCCCGGCCCGGTTGTTGTGACTAAGCACTACAGTGAATCTCAGGACTGTCACATATACTATCGTTGGGCCAAAGTTGCAAAACAGTAGAGAGTTGCAAAACGCCTCATAGCTCACGCAACAACACATCTCAAGTCTTCTAATCTTGGATCTGGGACCTTCCAATGTAGATTCATAGCACTATATATATATTTTTTATAAAAATAAGGATGAGGAACATGTACGGCTTCAAATCTATCACTCGAAGTGATGTTTTTCACATAGAATAGCCAGGCGAAGGCAAAATTTTCGACCAAAATATTTCTTTTTTTTTCTACATACACTTCATGCCTCTCCTTACCTTCTGCAAATTTTTCCAGCGAGAATCAAGCACAGTTGTGGTTGTTATCGACAATGCAATCATCAATGTCAAAGAATTATTTAATTATTAATGGTATTCAAATAAGGCTCTGAAATGTTCTGAAATGTTCTGAAAGATGTTTTGAAAATTGTTTGAAAAGCTTATTTTTAAACACCGCTCAAAACATTTAGCATGCTTCAAGTGCTTCAAATCTCAAAGTCCTGAGGTAGGGTTAGGGTTAGACGCATGCACATGCAAAAAAAAGGATGTATTTTGTAGCTAGCAAACTGTACTGGTAGAGTAATACAAAAATCAACTGGCAGGAGTCTATGGGTATGGTACCCGCAAGAGGTACTTCTCAGGCTCGTTAACCATCTGCTCGATCTCCTCCATGATGTCGAAGATGACCTTGATCAGAGGAACACTGCAAGGGGTGGGAGGAATGCCAGACAGCTTGAACTTGCTGAGCAAGTTGTTGTCCTTCATGTGTGCACGTTCACCCTTGTACACCTGGATCAAGACTGTCACCAGAAAGAATGGCAGCCTGAACGGCAGCACCACCCACAGTCTCAATACCAAGCGATAGAGGGGTGGCATTAAGAAGGAGGAGGTCCTGAGTCTTCTTGGAGGTGTCACCGGAAAGAATGGCAGCACCACCCACAGTCTCAATACCAAGCGATAGAGGGGTGGCATTAAGAAGGAGGAGGTCCTGAGTCTTCTTGGAGGCATCACCGGAAAGAATGGCAGCCTGAATGGCAGCACCGCATGCAATGGCCTCGTCAGGGTCGATGCTCTTGTTGGGCTCCTTGCCATTGAAGAAGTCAGACATGAGCTTGATGAAATGGGGGATATGTGTGGAACTGCCAGCAAGGATGATTTTGTGGAGTCCAGAGAACCTTCTCAACAGGCTCAAGCATGGGTGCAGGTGAGGGGGCAGCATGTACATACCTTGAGATGTTGAGGTCGCTACTTGGTACAGCGAGGATGACAGAAGCACGTGCCACATCAGATTTAAGCTCTGATTAAATTTCGCATAGATCGGTTTGAGTGATCGATCGGAGATGATAAGATAGCACCCCCAATGCCTCACCAGTCACAATGTCAAGCCCTCCTCAATCAGATAGATTCTGCTAGTTTAGATGTGGCTATGGCATGGGTTGAACATGCCATACAAGATGATGGTAGTTCAGACTCATCCATGTCTGATATTAGGACCCCATCCCCTTCATCTCCTCTGTCCCCTGTGTCCCCCATGTTCCCCATGTCCCCCATGTCCTCTATGTCCATGTCCACTGCTTCGGGACATTCTGGCGACTCAATTGTGATCCATGAGCAATTTGCTCAGCTTCTTGGCTCACTTACTGCTCTTTGGGATGAGGTAGAGATGGCCCGTGTCCTTCACCAACCTGACAAGCCCCCTATGTGAGCTCCACAGATCCAGCTACTTGATCACTTCACTATCCATCGTCCCCACCTGTTCCAGAAGAAGTTATGTGTTTCTCCTGAAATATTTGATGATATCCTTGATGAGATCAGTGATGATCCTATTTTCCATAATCAATCCAATAATCCCCAACTTCCCGTCACCATCCAACTTGCGATATTTCTTAACCATGCTGGCTGCTATTGTCGGAATTTCCTAATTTATATTTCATGGCCCTACAATGGGTTTCAAGCCCCAAATGCAGAACACATATTTAAATAGCTTGCTATAATAGAGTCGTCATTGTATCCATCATTTAAATGATGGTCGCAATGTCATTGTCATCATGACTCAGTGTTACATTCATGTGCCAACCGTGACCACAATCATCATTGCAATCAGGTTTTCAAAGTCATTACAATGACATTTTAATGAATAGGGAGTGCAATACAAGCTTATTGTAAAGCAGGTATAATATTTGTTTTTATTAATTCAAATATTTGTATGAAATTTACTGCGCTATCCTGAACCAAGCGACTGTATGCTGAGCATTAACGCTGAACAGTTACTCAATGTAACAAACCGAACATACCATATACAAGGATGAGAACTGGTCATACTGGTCAAATGAGATCTGTAGCAAGCCAGTGGTCTCATTGAGGGTTGCTCCGTAGCAGACTGATATTTCTTGAAGGCATCTGAACACTTGGATTAGAAGGGTTTTGACGTCTGAATCATATGGGACACATACCGGCCGTAACAAATCCTTGGGGATGTGCCAAAAGGTGATGTAGTGCTGCCAAATGGTGATTGTGGAACATATGGCGATGTCAGCGAGTATGTATTGGGAGAGCTGGGACTGTACCCAGGTCCTGCAGGCGACATGCCTCCGGCACCAAGAGGACTCTGCCCATACCCAAGGAAAGAGAAGTTTGTGGGATCCTCACTGCCGTTGACAGTGAGAGGAGAAAAGGCAGCTGATTCTCCTTTGAAATTGCCTTCTGACCATGCAGGAGAATTGGTGTTGTATAGTGTCATTGCCACTTGTCCTGGTGTCATGCCACCATCTGCCTGTGCTGCTAGCATGTTTTGAACTGGCAAGCGATGGTCAACAATAGCGTCCTTCAGCATGTCAATGTCGAGAGCTACATCAAAGGCACCAGTTACTGTGCCCATTGGTGCTAGCTGGCTGAACATGACATTCTTGGCAATGCCGTGACAATCGTCCTCCTCCCCGACCGCAGCTGCAGCCTCCATGAGGATTAGCTCCACCATCTCCTCGAATGAACAGAAGTCTAAGTCTAAGTACATGAGCACCCCATTGACAGTGTCAGCACGATTGATGCCGTGGTGGGTAATTGCCATCAAAGAGCCTTGGTGCATCATGAGCTCGTAAAGGGGAGCAAGATGGTGATAGTTGATGTAGGAACCGTCAAATTCGATGACCCCACAGAACTTATGTCCAGCACATTGAAGATCTCGACACAGCGTCGGTTCGAATATGTACAATGTATGAGTGAAGGTCAGGAAAGAAGTCTAAAAGAAGCAGAGTAGTATTGGGGTTTCATTTAAGCTCCAATTGAATCATTTAAATGTTATTTCCCCCCAGTCATAGTGATTCAGAGCAAGCATCAATGATTCTGATTTGGGGAACACAGGAGAATCAGGAGGTAATAACAGAATGAAAGAATGTAAAGAAATGATACTTTGACTATAATTTTCAAGACCGTCCCCTGCGAGTTGCATTTTGAATCATCATCCCAGAAGGTCCAGGTGCTGCCTTCCTCCCTCTCGTTTTTGCTCGCCCTCATCCACTGGCGCTATTCAGCCCTCCCAACTCCTGTGATAGCTCATCTGCCACTTCTAAAACATCTGAGGCTGAAACTTGTGAATCATGGACCTCTCCTGCATTGGCGCTGGTAGTATCAGGTTCAACGAGGGCTCCAAGATTCAGACTTAGACTGTGAGTAGGCTGGGGAACTTCAATGGGATCTGCAGCTGCAAGGGCTACAGCGTTCTGAGCCGAAGTGTTCGACTCAACATCTGAATCACTGTCCATGTCGAGTGCTGCAAGTGCACGATCAATGGCATCCGTGTAATCTTCTTGTTCACCAGAATCAGCTGAAGTTTTTGCAGCTTTGAAAATGTAACGATTGATGTTGGTGACAATGGTGACGATGCGCTTCATAGTCCATTTTGCGACCAGTACTTTCTTGTAGAGGTAGAACAGGGTCCTGTAACTGATGTTGGATTTCTTCCCCATGCCGGTGCTCGAAAATTCAGTGTCTGGCAAGAGTAAAAATATCCCCTGCAATGATACGTGAGGACCTGAATAATGTTTGTACTGCCTCCTTACAATGACTGACACCCATGCTAATGATCCTGGCGTGATTTGGCGGACACTCCACTTGAGAGAGTTCGTATGGGCACCACCGCCACTTGACTCTTGATGGAGTGAGGAAATGCCACGCAATGAAGCTTTCAAAATCTAGATAGCGGTGTTATGGTTAAATGTCAATTAACACAAGAACAGACTCACTTGGGCCAATAGTTGCCAGTTTCCAAACACGGTCTTCATCGACTTATCTTCTATCAAACCTGGAAACAATACTGGTGGGAAAGTCTTGTAGGTTAGATTTGTAGCAGACGTAACACTGAGTAACTGCTGGATTTCGGGGACAGCAGCTCTATCATAGTGAGGGTTGGTGAAATATTTCGACGGGAGGCCAAAGATATCGCCAGTGATGCCACGAAGCTTTTTGATTTCGTTAGCACAGGCGTCAGGAATACTTTTCAGTACCTACAAGAATGTTGTGTCAGTGATATAATAGCAAATTCACAAGTGAAAAGTCATAGTACCAGGTTGCTAAAGTAAGAGCTTTCCATGATTTTGTGCAGTGATTCAGGGAGGTGGTGATAAAGTTTGTCTAGGAATGCGGATTCCTGTGCAGCTGCGGTCATATATCGTTCAGAGCTATCAAAGGGTGTCAGACATTCTGGGCATTTCTTGTTGAGGACTAGGAAACATTTCAACCATCATGCCGTATTTGTGGGCATAGATAGTGATGGTATCTTCATGAATGCTAAACTCATGCTGCGTGTCTGCCAGGCTATAATGTCATAATGATGTATCAATTACCTGTCATTGTAGAAGGGTAGTGATACATCCACACCTATAAACCATAGGCATAGACATATGATGTATCAATGATATATCACTTGTCCCCCACCTTCAGTAACCAATAGAGCGTGATACATCACCTACCACCAGTGATAAATAATATATTTCATGATACATCACTGCCTCATATACTAGTAGCATATCCACTGTAAATTATGATACATTGCATTTTATTGATATATCATCACCCTCTACTGAGTATTAATAAAATACATTACTTGGATTGTGATATATCACCAGTACTTAGCTTTTTGAATTCAGTGTCACCCTACTAGCAGTGTGATATATCATGATGTACTTAGCTTTTGAATTCACCCTACAGTGTTCCATGTGATATATCACTTACTCTAGTGGTATACTGTGGCTAGCCATACAGTGTGATATATCATGATCTTACTGCCAGTATATCAGTAAAATGCTAATGATACAGTGTTAGATGGTCTGAATTGTCTTGCGGCAGAAGCATTCAAATACGAACACCAAAAAATCTCAAATTAACATTGTTGACAAGGGTGCATAGGTATAGTATGTATCTATAAGGCTGGAGGCCCACAATGACCTCATTTCTGAGACTTTTTCTGAGACTCTGAAGCTTGTACTGCATTCTGCTTTCTCTTAGGTCCTGCCTTCGTCACTTGCTGTGAGCTGGTATCACCAATTTTGTTAGCTTCCTCTGCTCAAGTTGAAGGACGTCCTGGGCGTCCTGAGTGCCTAGCTTGGGTTGCGACAGTGTGTTCGGAGGATGTTGAAGGCTTTGAATTATGCGCCAACATGACCTGGTCAGGTTCGAGTGGCAGCGCAGGTTGTGGTGAAGAGACCAGCTGCACAGGTTTCTGTAAAGAGACTGACAGTGCTGGTTCTGGTAAAGAGACCGGCAGTGCACGTTCAGGTACCGGCAGCGCGTGATTGGTCAAAGAGACCAGCAGCGAAGGTAAAGAGACCAGCAGTGAAGGTAAAGAGACTGGCAGCAAAGATTCAGGCAAAGAGGCCGGCAGCAAATGTTGATGAACAGGAATGTCTGGTATGAAGGTGAGTGGTGGGGAATATGGCAGTTGAGGCTGCATGATGGCGCTTGGGAGTGCGGCAGACATAGTCCCATTTCTGTTGAACCCATATTCCCTTCTCCAAGCAGTGATCGGGGAGTCTGGAGCGATGGAAGACATGTAAGATGGGTTGGGGTCTGGGTGACTTTGCCATCCATTCCATTGGGGTGGATCAAGTACCAGACCAGAAGTATTGAACTCCTGCCCTTGAAGTAGGCGGGCACTTGACTGGTCTGATGGCTCGTCTAGCGAAATTAGGTCCATGGCCCATGGAGGCATGCTGGGTGTGGATGCCAAAGGGTCCATGGTCAATAGAGGAGGCACACTGGATGTAGATGTCGGAAGGTCCGTGGTCGATAGAGGAGGCACACTGGGTGTAGATGTCGAAAGGTCCATGGTCGATAGAGGAGGCGCACTGGGTGTGGATGTTGAAATGAAATCCGTCATCAATGGAGGAGGCGCACAGGGTGCAGATGGCGAAATGAGGTTGATAGTTGACGGAGGATGTGAACTGGATGTGGAAGCAGGAACTGAAGTTCCCTTCACAGAAGGACCTATTGATATATCAGCTGTTATCCTATGAACTAACCGAGGATGATACTTACCATAGATGTGACCCAGGTATTTTTCAAACGGTAACAAATATTGTTCATGGAAGTTTGGTGTTGATGTCTTGAAGCTCAAACCCTCCAGGGATTTGCCATGGTGATAACTAACAAAAGATGATGAATTAACTTGTTGCAAATGAGATAGCAAGAAAGACGCACCTTAACGTCATGATATCACCTTCGCATAAAGGGTCAGGCCCACCCATAACAAGTGAGTAGTGCCATCCACCCGTGAGAGTTGAAAGCTCTTCAATATTTGACCCAGCACAATGGGCAGCTCTTGAATGGCACTTCCAAAAGGCATCAGCTGAAGCGCTGAAGTCGGACACAACAACATCAAAGAATCGCTTACCAATAAATTTCCTCTTTTGTCCGATCTTGACCCGCCACAACTGATCCCAACTTTCTGGCAGCATTGATACGCACAGTCTCATTGCGAACCTCATCCTTTACATCTTCTGACTCATTTGCAAAACATTTGCTTGTGTGCTGCTGGATAGCACGAAGCTTCTGATCAGGTAGTACAAGGTTGTTTTCCTTGATGTCATCAGAAACTAAGGGCTTGACTTTAGATTCATAGTGAATTTGCAAGTACACCTTGACTTCTTTGAGGTCTCGGGTGCCTCGTGCATGCTGGCCAAGCAACATAGATAGGATTTTGCTAGTCGAGGTCCCACCAGGTGTAGTTTTTCCTTTGGTATTGTTTTGAAACCACTCCCGCAATTTCTGTAGACCAGCTAATCAGAATTCCGACCTATATTGAGCTCGATATCAAAGAAACGCACTTTGCGTCGATGCTTGATGGCACCATTGAGCACCTCTGTCTGCTCTGCATCCAACTGGGAGAGTTTTTCCCCGTCACTCACACTGTTTTCATGGTCCAACTCAGCATTGACCTCATCATTGGCCAAGTCAAGACCAGATTTGTCGATCTCGGTGTCCTCGTCAGGTGAGTTTTTGCTTAGCTCTCTGGGCCAAACTCTCAAATGTTCGGGGAAACCACTGAACCATTTTGGGTACAGTAGTTCGAAGAATTGAACTATTTTCTTTTCTTTCTGCATCTGAAGGTATGTTGGCACTTCATTTTGCAGCCATGAAAGTTCCGCTGCCATCGACCACCTCAGAGGAGCCATCTGAGCATACAATATCAGTGCAATATCCGTTTTTTCTAGCTGGTATGCTCACATCTTTCTGGTCGCCTTTTTTTTTTTTTTTTTTTTTTTTTTGGGGGGGGGGCAGCAGGTCACTCGTGCATTACAAATTTCCTCACCGCATCCTTATTCAGCTCATTTTTTCACAAAGTCAACCAATCAACACCAATCAATTGATGAGGAGTACAAATACCTTTTCTTCATTGCTAACTGCCTTCATTCAGCTTTGCAAACATGTCCCACTCAGATATCAGGTGCTGCCACAACTGTCCCATTCAAATGTTACCCCATCCCTGCTTCACGCTCAAGCAGTTCATTGAGGCCATTCGGTTGGTTCAGAGTGGACAGAGTAAGTCATTTACTTCCAGTTCTCCATAATGCTCACTGATCATTGCAAAGTTCCCCCATTCTCTCCCCAACCATATGGTTGGCCTTATCGACTGGAAGGTGAAGACTGCATACTTCATGCGTGACACGGTATGCTCAATTTAACTACCATTTTTTTAAAAAGCTGACACCATATGCACTGTGCAGACCCTCACCAGGGCGCAATAGACAGCAACAGCCACGCAAATGTTGTCAAGGACAACACTGATGTCTCTGACATCTGGATTGGCCCTGCAGACAATGTCAATGAAGATATTTTGCCCGGTTCCGAGCTTGACTTTCCCTCCAGTGATGGGGAAGAATCTCAGCGAGAGCATTGGATGGTTGATGTCAATTCCAGTGTTGAAACACTTGTCAATATTGACATCGACCCTGCTAGTCATTTCAAATGGTTTGTAAGCACGGGCGATCATGGAATGGGATTGTTCAATGACATGTACATGGTCTCTTCATTCATTTGGATTTGTGCCTCATGTTCAATACTTAGCTATACTGCCCGCAAACTTCGTGCTGCCGGCACAACAGTATATTACTTTAGAACACTCTCTGAAGCGAAGGAGCATTTTCAGACCACGTTTAATGCATGGTGCAGTGAGGCAGTGTGATATGTTCTGTACTACAGTGGCTCAAAAAAGTGTCCCAATTTTTACATGTTTTCATGTAATTGTGTTGTTGTGAGTCAGGGTGTCGGAATATGGCTAAGCTATA
>MU179369.1:50763-64663 GCA_016767475.1 Suillus weaverae | reverse complement strand
GTCCCAATGAGTCATCATATTAAAATGACCATATCTTCCCACGGTAATGTCAGCATCCCACGCTATAGGGACCAATAATATAGCCCTGAAGCAGGGCCTTCTGACATCTCCCTATAGCTTAGTCATACTCCCAAACCCTGACTCACAACAATGCAATTACACGAAAATGCGTAAACATTGGGACACTTTTTTGAGCCACTGTATATGCTCCGTCATTTGTACATATTAAAATATAAGCTTTTGCCATGGTCACATCCAACATCTTTTGCGCACAAGGCGCACATTCTTAATATTGAGTCTTCTAGTGATTATCCAACCTGTACCAAGTAAGTACAACACAGTATACAAATCTATCTGTCCTGAAGTGTGGCTCCCATTCAAAAAGACTGGCCCATCAGGCCATTTGCCATGAACCAATTCCAAATGCTAAGTTACCCATATCGATGCCGCCAAAATACAAGTCTGAAGAAGATCGTCGCAATGCTAGATTGAAAAGCAAGCAAGCTCACTATGCAAGGTTAGCTTTTATCACTGTCCTATGGAATTAACAGTTATCTGGTTTGTTCTGATCTAGAAACAAGACCATGGAGCAGGTGAAGTCACGAACTCATTGGTGAAAACACTCTCAAATGAGTGAAGTGAGTCTTTCTTGTGTGACCCAGTGCACATGATATATGTTGACCACTATCTAAGTCCATTATCGCCAAGTTTTAAGACCTTGATATACTGTACATGGAGCTAGGCTACAGACCAGGAGTTCCCGAGCACAATACCTTCATGAAATGGTTTCTTACAATACTTCAATGCATTGACACAGAAGGATGGGATGTAATATCCCCCAAGCTTGAAGATGCATATACTTATGTGCACAATTTGCACCAGCGCATTACCAACCTGGCAGAGAGTGTACGGCTATGTGCACCAGGGATTGGGCATGACACTCTGTCACAGCAGTGTGAGCAACTGCTCCATTTGACAACACGACGGCTTGCTGCAGAAAGGGAGTTTTTTGCACTGGTAGATCAGGGCGGTACTGAAGCATATGATGATGCTATATCAGCAGGTTCACTTAGCTGGCAAACACCTTCTGAATGAGTCATGCGTCAGTTTCTTAATGTTATCTGATTACATTGAATTAACTTGACCTGTAGTGTAGTCGCACTGGTCCTATGCTTATCTACACGTAAAAGAACTGGGAAAAACCAGTGTTTGGCACATGGTACGCAGCCTCATCTCAAGACTCAGAATACACCATGGTTACTAGTCAAAAGCGGCAAAATCTCCAGCAGTTCCAGAACAACTTCTTTGCTCACAATGATGCTGCGGGAAGAGCAGTAAGAAATGAGACCAACAACACTCCACAAGAGATTCGCCAGGAGCAGCAGCACAAACACATCAGTTTTGAGGCCGCAACTACTGGTCATCTTGCTGTTTCTTCACTATACTACACAGTTCCACACTCACCCGCCAAACACCGATTTGGGGAGCCTGAATCACAAGATGTACATGATCTACCAACAAGCGATTTTGATTTTTCATCACTCAATGACGTTGATGAGGATATTGGTTCTGGCAAGCAAAAGCGGACTGCTGGGGTAAGTCATATATTGATTGACAATGCAGTAGTCATTCTAACCAAGGTCTCCTTAGGATGATCCTTTGCACCTGTGGAATTCTGATGCCGACCTATTTCTACTAGAATTTATTTGCTTAGAGGGTCACAGTGACTTAGCACAAACCACGTGTTTCTGTGGGGAAGCAGACCCAATATATCGATGCCAAGACTGTCACGGTGCAGAATTGGTGTGTCTCTCATGCGCTCTGCACATACACGAGAGGCAACCGCTTCACAGGATAGAGGTGTGTATGCTTTTTGTTTCTGAATATCAATTTGAACTTACAAAGTCGCAGTATTGGAATGGCACCTCATTTCAGACCACCACATTGAAGGCCTTGGGAGTCCGCTTTCAGCTGGGGCATCCCATTGGTGTCCAATGCGTCAATCCGATCCCTACATTCAACGACAACTTCATTATTATCAACTACAACGGTGTCCATGAAGTTGGACTCAATTTCTGTGGATGCGAGTCTGCACAGCCACACATCACCCAGTTGCTATGTGTTTGCTTGTTTCCCGCCACCACACTGGACCCTAAATCAGCCGTCACCTTTTGCGCGCTAGAGTATTTTCAAATGCTGTCCTTTGAATCTAAAGTATCGGCATGGGAGTTTTATAATACTGTTGCTTGCCTCACGGATAACACAGGCACTCGTGTCCTAAAGGTAGGCAAAGTGGTCTTGTATTCAAATACATTTGTACTGACATGTATTACTTAGGATCATTATGCAAGTCTTCTTCGGATGATATGTGAATGGCGCTTCGTGATGCAAATGAAGCGCTGTGGTCAGGGTCATCATCCTGGAGGCATCCAAGCAACAGAGGCCAGTGCTTGTGCCGTCTTATGCCCTGCCTGTCCCAATCCAAGCAGGAATCTACCTGTTGGGTGGGAAAATTCTCCACCGGAATTCCAGTGAGAACGCCCATACAAGTTTTGCGTTTCATTCTTAACTCGGCCACAGATTTTTGTATGCAATGTTCCTGGCTATTGATGCAAATTTCCGACTAGTTCGGCGTAATGTATCCTCAGATGCCATTGATCCGGGACTGAATTGCGGGTATGCATTTTTTGTGGAGGAGACCGTGTACAAGGACTTCCTGGCTTCGCACTACAGGGTGGGGAATCCCCAGGAGGTAAGTTTAATACACTCGCCTAAGACACACCACTAAACATGGTTAAATGTAGAAGAGCACATGCTCTAGCCACTCTGCTGTGAACCTAGCAGATATGAGGGCTTCGCATGGACTTGTGGCAACGGGTGCAGGCACAGTTGATTGTGCACAGCACAATTTCAAATGACCATGTTCAGTTGGTGACTTACAAAAAGGAGAAAGGTATGTTCTTCTATCTAATGCATCATAGTCGTGTTTCCTTAACCTACCATTGATAGGTACATCAATATGGATTATCTATTTTTTTCAAGCATGCACTCTTCACAAGACATTCACGTCCTCAACATATCTTATGATATCGCCTGTCAGTGCAACAAAAATCTTTGGTCGCGCATGTCGACATTCCCACACCAGTATCATATCAACCATGATCACAAGGTTGTCACATTTTTTGTTCCTGTCATATCCTGCGCTCCAGATCCAGATATCCGGATCTCTCAAACTTAATCTCCGGACTAATCCTTTCCTGTTCTCATCTCCATTTGGACTTCCCCTATTTCCGGTTTCCGGTCTTATGTATATCCGACTTATTATATTCCATTCTCCCCTTTTCATCTCTGACTCCATAATATTATGATCTGTTCCACTTACTAATATGTTCTCTCCATTCCTCCGTACATAGCCCTACACTGCGCTGACTGATTTTGATTAGGATATCTGCAGTATATAAACCCTTGTAAAATCTCGCTACTTCCTCAGTTCGAATATTAACTTAGTTCCTGCTCCCTCCTGTCTCCTCCAGACTTGAGTTTGCACTCCAGTCAATCTCCAAGTCTTAGGATTGTATCCATAGACTACAACTTCAGCTCTACCCATGGGTAGTCTATCTCCACTTGTTTCTATTCCAGACTTTGTCTGTAATAGCCTTTGTCTCATTCTCCACCCTAAGTCAGGAAAATCCACTGGACTTTCCTATACTCCGAAGTCCGGACTTCGTCGGACTTCCCATAACCCCCTCGGAAGTTAAGGGCAATACTCGGGTAAGGGGCGCAGCGCACGAGCTGAAGCCAAAGCCCTTTTAGATTCGTCTTTTGAACACAATCTTAACAGTTCCTAAGTTTCATCTACCAGCACACATCGCCAGTTGCCAAACGAAATTCTCGTTTAATTTCACCAAGGGTGTTGGGCGGACTGATGGCGAAGCCCCAGAGCGCGGGTGGGCAGATATCAACCCCATCGCTACAAGTACTCGTGCAATGGGACCTGGATCCAGGCGAGACACCTTAGATGATCACTTCAATGATTGGAATTGGAAGAAGGTTTGCACCATGGGTTAGTTTTCACTCTATCAATAACAATTCAATACTGACTCAGATTTACTCTCACAGGCACAACTCTTCTCCGTAAATATAAGGCTGCAATACCTGAGGTTGAAGAACGTGCCTCTGATCTGAAGGAGTTTGAGGCTGCCCTAGATCCAGATCAATTAGCTACATGGTGGAAAGAGATCGAGATGTGGGAGTCAGACCGTTCCCTGATGAATCTGTTTGAAGTCAAAGCGAGGACTAGTGAGTATTGTTTTATGTCAGATAATTCACGTCACTGAGAGTAATTTGACAGCTGTGACCCAGGCCGCTGTGCGCCTGGCATTATCAAAGGCTGAGGCAGAAGAAATCGAGCATGGCGAACACATCTCCCTGGATGATGATATATCACCTTCGGTCCTTATATCATCAGGGATGGAACTAGAAGATCAGCAGTGCGTATTCACACATCATGTATTGTGCTTGTGGCTGACATGTTTTCAGGCGACGTGTTGAGCTTGAAGCTTGCACCATTGAACAGCATGCAACTGATGCGCAAAAATCAAGATTCTCCAGCACATCAATGCCCTCCATCGTAGAATCAGCACCTGGTCCCAAGTACAATTATTGTACATGCCCTACATCTCCTGCCTGTGTTCGCCTGATGATATTGCCTCTGAGGACAAGGTCCACAAGATACAACTTTTTCTCCCTTCTTTGCTGCCCTCGAGCTTCCCTTGTGACAACCACTTGCTAAGGTACAAATGGGATCTGCATCAGGCACAGGCAAATGATGCTCTGGATGACCTCTGTGCTGTCATCAACATGACCTACCACCTCTACAAGTACAAGAATGCCTTCATTCAAGGTCAGCGTGCGAACACTTGTGCCCAGGGCATTATTCACTCTGCCAAAAGTTGTATCAATGCAATATCAGCTAAGTACACTGCTGCCCAAGATGCGCTTATAATGCTTGCTTCAAAACTAGGCAAGAACGACGACTGGCAGCAGATACTGAAGCCACTGGACAGGGCAAAAGATGCAGTCCCACTCAACCACAACAAAGGGAAGACAGTTAGCCAGCAGAATATTTCATGGATATGGAAAACACCTGGGGTATCAAACAATCAGGAGGAAGGGCTGCAGGATTGTAAGTCTTTGATTTTGACTGTGCGCATTGCTTGATTAATATATTGTAGCATTGCATGTGGAATGGTGCAAGGCACAGGCACAGGCTCATCAGTGGGAGGAGGAGGTACAACTCCTTCATGAGGAAATGCGCCATGTTCTTTCTTTCTTTGAGTGGCAGGCTCAATGGTGGGATGCACAAGGCTCACAATGGCAATTTTCATCGCCTGCATTCACAGAGGGTGCGGTTGCATATGCACATCACCAGGCAATGCTATGTTGGAGAATGTCTGCATGGTTCAGGTCATTGTGGGATGCTGTCCCATCATGGAGTGCCGAGCCTCCTATGGACTGATATAAGTACTTCAGCATATGTCCAATTTGTTTGTAGCAGCAATTTTGTATGTGACGGAGGTTTCTAATATATGTTTTATGACATACTAGGCATGATATATCAACTACTGAGTCATGAAAGTCACGAGAATGATATATAACAATACAGGATACATCACGTGCTGAAGTCATGAGGCAATGGTATACATGATATATCACTCGCTGAGTCACAAGGCAATGATGTATAATGCTACAAGAAACAATGATATATAACAATACAGGAAACATACTGATGCATCACTTGATGGTAGCATGATATATTACTGACAAGCAGTATAGATGCATACTGATACATCACTCAATAGTAGCATGATATATAACAGGCAAATGGTATAGGTGACAGAGGCTGATACATCACTGTCTAAGGATTAAAGGTGTGGATATATCACATACCTTCTACAATTACAGTACATGATACATTATACTGCCAGGAAGTTTTGTGTCTGCATGCCGCTTCCGTTTCGGCTTCTCAGCATGTAGTGTCTTGTTTTCTTCCTTGATACTCTTGTTATCTTCTTGGAGCCGCTGGATTTGAACTTGCAATTCTTTGAGGGTCTGAAGCAAATCAAGTCAGTAAACACTCAAACAGATCAATAATTTTCATACCTCCAAGAGCTCTCCTTTGGACATGCTGGGGCCTGGTATAGATATATGTTCCAGATTGCCATTCAGAACTTCATCAAAGTCGCTTTCTGTGTCTGAGAGTGGCTGTGTACTATTAGTAGTGACATGTGACATGTCTGCTTCAAATGATGATTCTGTTGGAAGGGAAGGCGACACAGAATTGTTAGTCACTCACAACACTTTAAATGTTTGCGGCACCTACCTCATGATGTCCGACGTAATACTACCTCCAGCATCTTTACGTTCATGATCCGAACCCATCCGCTTTGTTCCTAGTAGAGACACCAGTTAGGTAATGATGGTCGAGTGAAATCATATTAAGTAGCAAGTAGCCAAGTGGCTCACCTATTCTTCGGGAAGAATTGGACATGGTGCCGCACATGGTTGACACTTCTTGTCAAGTTGCTGGGTGTTCACTAGACACTGAGGTGCCTGGACCTTCTAATGTAGCAAGCACTGTCATGAACGACTGAGCTGATGCAGTGCTGTTTCATGTGCTGGGAGCCACAGCCAATGCAGGGTCATCCATCAAGGAGATGAAGCCATCAGACAAAGCCCAGAAATGATCAACTGAGTGAACGGTGGCCATGGTCAGCATGGGCCAGAGTCCAAATTGTTGAGCAAAGACCACCACCCTGTCTCCTGCTGCTGTTGCTCGGAGCCCTCCTCAGCAGTCATTTCTAATGAGGGCTTTTGTGACAGTGGCTCACCATAGGCAGGGGGTGTTGAATGCCCATTCATCTGCACTCCTTCTGATCCAGCTGGCTCGAAGCTCTTGGTGATCTTGTGTGCTAATATTGCATAGCTGTGGTCACAATGGTTACCAACAACCAATTGAAAGGCTTGGCACTTACCACAGATACTATTTCCAAAGTGGCCACGGCATCCGCAGATGGCAAACCTGTGACAGCCAAGAGCAAGTCACAGATGAGCATCAAATCATTCTCACTGTGTGGCATGATCAATAGGCACATGAGAATGAGAAATGGAAACCCCCATCACGGAACCGGTTCTGCGGGGAGGTGGTATACCTGACATTGAATACTGGTTCATCACCCCCGGGGGAGGCGACGGACTTGCAGAGGTTGTCGATGAAATCTCACTAAAATGAGAGAAAGGTCCTAGGGATGACACCTTGTCAAGAACTTGTCATCGCCTGAATTGAGCTGGTACTTGCCCAGCCAGTAGTCGTGCATGAAACCATGAAGGAACTCTGGGTCTTTGAGGATGACCGTTCGGTAGGCAGCTGTATGGCCTGAGAGACATGGAAGACCACCATCAATATATGTGCTGGAGCTAATTTCAATGTTGCGGATAGTCAGACGGAATGCTGCAAATGAATCTGAATGGCACAACTGTAAAATAAGGTTAGTATGAACAGTCAAAGTGCTGTACATTGAGGACACATACAGATTGGGAAGTCATTGGACGTCAAGTAGAGCATGGTGGCAGTCTACTGCGCCTGCTGTCAGGAGAGCAATGAGGACAAAAGAATGACAGTGTTCGAGTTGTAGCGATGACGAAGAAGGATGAAGGCCTTCAGAGAGAGAAGTAAAGAAAGAGTAAAGAACATTGTGGACTATTATTATTACATACACCTGACTCTTGGATGGTACTGGCGGAGGGGGAGTTTTGTCCCCTTCTCCAGCGATGAACTTCGTCAAGTGTCCCTCAAGTCAACTACCAATACTGTCAAGACTAGGTTTGTTCACCTTCCCGCCTATCCAAGATCTGCTCTTTGCCATTTGTGGAGTACCGATCAAGTGATCCGCTAACCCTTCAGCACACTTTGACACCTTCGGAGGAGGAAGAGGGGGGTCATACACGTTCAACTTCTGTGGACGATAAGACCCAGCTGACATTGTGTAATGACTCGGCCTGCTAGTTAGGGAGGTGAGGGCCGTGTTGTTTGAACTAAATGTGATATAATGACTTGGCCTGCTAGTTAGGGAGATGAGGGCCAGAACTAAGCATAATATAGTGACTCGGCCTGCTATTAGTTAGGAAGATGAGGGCCATGCTGTTTCGACTAAGCATGATATAGTGACTCAGCCTGCTAGTTAAGGGGTGGGGGCTGCATTGTTTAAACTAAGCGTGATATAGTGACTTGGCCTGCTAGTTATGTTAATGTAGGTTGGACTTGTCGAAGAGATGTTATATTGCTCACCAATCAAATGCGCACCACATGCCCAGCCTGCAAATGCATTTCCTTTACACAAAGGAACATGTCAGTGTCGACTGTGTCGACAACAAAGTAATTGAGGCCAGTGTCATGCACAAGAAGTGCTCCACGAAGGATTGACCTAATTGAGAAAAATTCCGCCTGCGCCTGTGGTCTTGCTCGAACCCTGAAAAGATTGAGCTGCTTGTCCTTTTGAAGTTGTGTACCTGTGGGAGCATCAAATGGGTGGATGAGAACAAGGGGAAACAGATCCTTTCCAACTGGGCACTCAAAGAGGAAGAGCAGACGTCCAACGATGACCTTTTCATTGGTCTGGATGAAGACGCAATCAAAACAAGGTGCATTATGGAAGGATGGGTTGCACTGCAGGTAGTCCATGTGTTGCTGCCAATCTACAAGGGACTCGAAGTTCACTCGCAGAAATCGATACTCAGTGATCTCATTTGCGTCAGAATCAGCCTGATAGTAAGGAGGGCCAGTAGAATGAAAAACTTACTGCAACAGTTGATTTGAGGTGAATTCTCCATCCATCTGGTAGGGGTATGTTGCAGGCAGGCAGAAAGACATTTAGAAATGAGTTGAGCCTGATATGGAAGTTGGTGAATGCATCGTCGTTCCCGTGAGTGTCCTCAATGAGAGAAAATGTCTGCAGAGCCTGCCTTGATCTGAGTTTCACATGCAGAGACCCATCGTTCAAAGGGAGGAAGTCATTCATGGGGAGCTGAGTGTCTTCATCATCGTTGTCATCATTGTCATCATCTTGGCTTTGCAACGTCGAACTTATGTAGTCGTCGAAGTCCGAGATATGGCGATGGATGTCATCTGCGACATGTACCCAGTGATCTATTCGAAGGATCTGCGATTAATATAATATGAGATCAGTGATAGGGAAAAGTAAGATTCTAGATAGACACCTTACCTGTTCTGCAATATTTTTAAAGTTAGTTTGATTTTGGTACCAGTCCTTCAATGGCCCATGCATCTGCTTGTTCGGCTTGGTGTTGTAGTTCCTTGAAGCTCCTTTTGCCTCGATGTCATCAAATAGATGCGTGATCATGTGCAGCTTGGGAAAACTCCAGTCCTTGTCTAATTCATCGTCGTCCTCAGTTTTAGTAATATATTGCTACTATGACATTAATTTATGTAGATTTGTTGAAAGAAA
Source organism: Suillus weaverae (assembly GCA_016767475.1). Classification (NCBI taxonomy): domain Eukaryota; kingdom Fungi; phylum Basidiomycota; class Agaricomycetes; order Boletales; family Suillaceae; genus Suillus; species Suillus weaverae. Next base: position 55,139 of record MU179369.1, on the reverse strand, counting down.
TTTAGACCTACCTTCATTAACGCTGTTAGGGCTTGGACAGCACTTCTCTCTTCGTTGATCGTGTCAGTCGTGTGAACCTCGAATGCAGCGTATATGTCGACCTCAAGGTAAAGTCGCACGCATTGAAGTAGAAAGTATCCGAGCAGTGATTCATCCTCTGTCAGGATGTTGTGCATAGCATAGATGATCATCTGCAAATGGGAATGTAGTGCATTAGTTGGACAATATAGCAAAATATCAAAGTTGCAACAACATACTTTTGAGATATCTTTGTGCATAGCACTGTCTGCAAACGGGACACCCATCACTTGGTTTGGGTGCCTCAAATCCCGCCAGCGCGGAAATGCTTGATAGCTGATATAAACATATACTTTGAATCAGACAGGAATAACATATTTTGTAGCATGAAAATGAATGCACCTCTTATCGACTTGAGCCACCTTTGCCCTTCCGAGCCTCACTATGCGTTTCTGCAGTTCAACCCAGTAGTGACGTGACCACAGCCCACCATGATTGTAATGGCAACGGTCATGTGACAACAACCTATGGACATCTGAGTATCGTATGGCCCACAATGCATTCTAAATACAGTAAATTTGAGAGCACTGCAAGCTAAAGTGAGATCTCACCTCAATGTCGCGAAGTCCTAGCACCTTCAGAATCTCCTCTTTTTCTTCCAAGGTATCTTTTGTCCGTGCAGCCATTACCGCAGTACGTGAATCATCTGCTGTTCAGCACATATATGTCTTCGAGGTATCACAGAGTGCATCTCAAGGGACAAGACAGATGGGACATGGCCAAAGGCTCATGATCCCTCAAGTGAGCGACATCACACACCTGTAAGTTATTTTTAGCGAAAAACATGAATAAAAGCAAGTATAGTACAACTAATACTCACTGTTCTTCATAATCAGCTGACAAAATGAGCACATAGAGAAAAAACCAGCGCAAAATGTCATCCATACAACATACAAGCAAACCATTGTCCCATCTTCAATTTCAATGCCAACGATGCAGTGATCCTGCGAAACGATTCATGCCAGATCATATTTTTAAAGTTCACCCAGCTGGGTTTTCCGGCATAGTCCTTATCTTCTGGTATCTATTTGTACATCTCTGTTAGTCTGAGGTTCGGCAACGAGAGGAGACATTGAATCATACAATCAGGAGCCATCCTACCACATAACCACTACCAATGCCTCGTCCATTTCGAATGTTGGTAGGTAGATTTGCTAAATGTGTGATGACAGGATATCCCTTTGCAGTGCCGAAAGACGAGAGCCTCGTTTTATCAGCATATAAGATGAAGGCTAAGGGCTTCCCACCTGGTGGTAGTTGCGACTACAAATGTACAATATCTCATAAAAAACAATCATACAAAACAATGTTAATACACACTTGTACATCCCAAAAATCTTGCGCGGTAAAGGGTTCATCCATGAAGCGAACGAAAGTATCTCTGTTGAACTTGGATAAGCGCTGTGCATCGAACACGAAATGCGGAAAAATGTGTGGGTCCCCGAGTAAGTCACTAGCTAACCCCCAGAGATCCCTGTAATGCAAGTCAAAGTCCCACATTTTGCCGTCATAAGGCACTGAAATTACTTCCTTCATAAACTGCGCTTCAAAGAAGATCAGAATCTGATTTATGAATACAGAAAGTGAGATCACCTTGGTAATGCGAACAGACGCTGCTTCCCACTTGATGTGGATGTCTTTGTGGTTCTTGAACGTAAATTTCTCTTTCCCAACGATACAGCAATGACAAAGTTTGATGAGCCAGTCAGTTTTTTGGTTATTTAAACTTACCTCAAGGGCAAGTTCAGTGACTTCAAACTCAAGGTGAGATTGAAATGGACACCAAGGCTCAGCGCTAGGAGGGGCTTCCAAAGAGACCGCGGGACGACGCTGGAAACTATGAAATGGGTATACTTTCACCTCAATACCGCTACTTGGGTGATATTCAACCTTGATGTCGTCAAGTGCAAGTTCAGGTTTGAGTAGTGGATGGTCTGGATAATTTCGATGTCAAAAGCAATATTCAGATGATTATACTAGACTCACCATCATGATTGAACTCAGTGCCAACATCATACACAAAATTGTGTCTTGTCTTGACTATTAGAAAACAGATCAGTAGACAAGGTATGCATTATTAGAGGGACATACTTGTCTTGGTCCTGGTACTATTAGGTATTGGTAAAGCTGGATGATTCAGACGCTGTCCATCTGACTCTGAATTGACCGCTGAGCTCATTGCTAGATAACAAATCTCTAGCCTTGACATTGTAACAAAATATTGACATACCCTTCTCCTGCCGAATGGCATCGACAATCAGTTGATCTCAATGTCTCTTTTCCGCATCCACCTCACATGCTTTCCTGTGAGTGGTCCATCCTCGTGGCTTGATATTGTGGCTGCATAAATCGCAGAATTTCATGTGGTCGGGGGCCATTTTGTTGACAATAGTGAAGGTTTGAGAGGAAGAGCCATGAACACACTGATGGGCGCTGATAACAGGTATGCATTGATACGTCATGTGATTCAATCAGATTGTAATAAATTGAAAGTCAGAAATCAACATTACCTTATGATTTCAGGGTGCTATCTGCATTAACATTGATTTCAAGGCACTATCTGCATTGACATGTAATTTCAGGATGCATTTCAACGGCATGTAAACTTATGTAAATAATGACTCATTGCAACCACTTTCGCAAATTTCCAACAATGGCAATGCAATCTCAAATGAGGATGTCTGCCAGTGGGCAGGTGTTAGTGTTGGGCCAGTCACAAACTGCACTAATCATGTCATGATTGCCCTGCTTGCAAAGCATGACAAATTCATATTCTTCCCCACTCTCGACTCTGATGATGCTGGTCGTTCCCAGAAGTTTGTTCAGGACCATACTTGCCCAGAGTGGCGGAATGGTATCCTAGCTGCTGATGGATCATTAATAAATCTTTGTGACAAGCCAGGTCTCTATGGTGAGACTTTTTATAGTAGGAAGTCTCAGTACTCCCTCAACTGCCAGGTATTTTATTTTATTTTACAGCTCTTTCTCTAATTTAAATTCTTTTAGGCAGTTATTATGATCCACAATCTTGCTATAGCAGATTATTCTATTGGTCACACTGGCAGTGCACATGATGCATATGCATTCCGATCTACTCATATTTACCATCATCATGCAACACTCCTTGGAGATGACCATTGGATCTGGGCAGATAGTGCCTATCCATTGGAACCATGGTGCATCCCCCCTTTCAAGAAGCCTGTTAATGGGGCCTTAACCAGTGACCAGAAGGCATTTAACACCTCCCTTTCCAGAGTATGTGTGTTATTTTATTTTTCCTTGTGTCCATTTATTTTTGGTAATTTAGGTTTGTGTCCGAGTGGAGCATGCGTTTGCCACTCTTAAAAATCGCTTTCAGTCTCTTTGAGAACTTCGACACCCATTGCAGCATGACAAACACCTTGCATATATTTCTTACTGGGTCCAGTGCTGCCTCATCCTTCACAACATGGTGATTCGGTTTGAAGAGCACCGTGGAATCAAGAGCACAACTGAAGAGTCAGCCCTCCAAGCCCATGTACCTGCAGTGGACATAGACCATGATGTAGATGAGGTAGGTTGTGGAGATACCTCATATCAAGGCACTCTTGGCCACCAAGCTCATGCAAAGTTGATGGAGTATTTATTGAACTGATGAAACAAATATATTGGCAATAGGTAGGTAGAAAACATAGGAGTGGGCATGTAACAACATATACAGGCTCAGAAAGCATGTATGATGAGTAGGTGAATATATGAGAACCGAGAATGATATATGAGATGCGACGTGAGACGCAAGAGACAAGATGCAAGCAATGCGAGAGACAAGATGTGAGAGATGCAAGACATGAGATGTGAGATGTGAGGCGTGAGATGCGAGACACAAGACATGAGATGCAAGATGCGAGACGCGAGACATGACATGCAAGACGCAACATGCGAGATGCGAGATACAAGATACAAGATACAAGATGTAAGTGAACAACAAGCCACTGGTACAACAGAAGCAACAATGATGAACCTAATCAGTGACACCTCCCCTCAATTTGATAAGCTCAATTTCGAGCTGAAGGGCGGCTTTTTGCTCAGCATGGACCTTGGCTTGAGCTTTGAGGACATGAAGGTCAAGAGTCTTAGACTCTTGACAACGCTGATGTACAATGACAGCCTCAGTGTGTTCGATCTCAGCTTGCTCGTGTTGGAAGTTGAGGTCACGTTCATGATGGAGAGCATTGACCTTGGCGATCTTGTACTCCGACACTGCTGCCTTTGCAGTATAAATATACAACATGTTGCTTGTTAGCATCTCGACTTGCCCA
>MU179369.1:16396-49042 GCA_016767475.1 Suillus weaverae | reverse complement strand
TCCTCTTGTACCACAAGTAGTCATGCCTCTTCCCCTAGTACTATGTACAGGCTGCATTTGGATAGCTATAGGCAGACTGGTAAGCTTGTAGAGTTGGATCTTAAGGCACTCTGAATGTCATAGGGCTCGAGGGCATGTAGCAGGCATGGTGTATCATCCAAAGTTCGATTTCAGACTCTGCTGGTAGTCTGCCGATGTTCCATAGAGTTCTGAAAGAATTTCAGAACCTTACATCACCTTTCAGAACCTTACATTGATTACCATTAATGCTTGTGTGTGACAACTCCGAGCGGAGAACTAATTCTTAGTGCGGCAGTGTTGGCTGCAAAACTTGTCAGTGATAACTGAGATCACTCGGGTACTCAATATTGCTGTTGCATGCCAGCGCGTCGTGCTCATGTCTTCAGAACAAAAGCTCAGATACTCAACCAAGAGCAAGAACCAGGATGTCTGTGCTATTCTTCTTGCCTCTCCTTCTCCAAATATCTGTGCCGCTGCAAAGGAGCATGATGTTTCATATCATACACTCTCGTACTATAGTTATCCATGAACATTCTTTACTACCATTACATACTTTATACTGATCTTCTGTAGAATAACACTCTTGTGCTGCAATCACCTTAATTCTAATGTTTTTACTTCTACTCTGATCTTGTGTCTACTGTTTGCCGGTTGGGATTCAGATTTGCAAAATCAATGCTGTGACATAGTGTGACACCTGCGCCAAATGGCCCATGGGAAATTTTGCAACTCTCTACTGTTTTAACATCTTGCGTCGGCATCCCTCTGGCAGCATCATTTGAGCACTTTTTGTTCTTCTGTCAACTGGAGCTCTCCAGTGACACACATAGCTACAGGTCCATATAATTATTTTGTCTTAATGTGTAGCAAACAACAAGATATGAAAATTGGTTGTCAGATTTTGCAACTCTGGCCCAACGATAGTATCTTGCACTCATCAATGAAAATCATATGGTGCTGGATCAGTTCAATTATTACACACACAAAATATGCACACACACAGTAAGGATTTTCACACATACAGTCGTGTACCGTTGCCGAGACGTATCAGGATGCTTTTGGGAATAGCGTAACTTCCCATTTTGGTAATAGAGTGTGATGACAAACTTGAAATGCTCGAGCTCGCTGTTGAGGACAGCAAGCTCAAATAGTTGCCCAATCCTTCACCTGTTTCACTAGTTTTAGGGGGAAAAAATAATAGGTGTATTACCTTTCATTGTATAAATATATTATAACTTCTACAAAGACAGAAGTATCCAATTATAGTCCAGAAAATACCAATTGAAAGCGGTCAGGGTGGGGGGAGGAGGAAAAGGTGGGGATGGAGGGTTGTGTTGTCCAAGAGTAAGCATAGTTTACTAGCTACAGGTGATTTTTACCTCAAAAGAACTAGTGAAAAGGGTGGAGGATTGGGCAACTATTTGAGCTCGCTGTCCTCAACAGCGAGCTCGAGCATTTCAAGTTTGTCGTCGCGCTCTATTACCAAAATGGGAAGTTACGCTATTCCCAAAAGCATCCTGATACGTCTCGGCAACGGTACGCGACTGTATGTGTGAAAATCCTTACTGTGTGTGTGCATATTTTGTGTGTGTAATAATATTTTGAACTGATCCAGCGCCATAAAATCGGAGTTCGTTTCTCTTGCAATTATGCATCTTTGTCTCTTACCCCCAGAAATTCTACTTCAAATTTTTTCTATCCATGAATTTGACCAACCAACACTGGCATCTCTCGCAAGGACCTGTAGGACACTCAAGGAGCCTGCGCTTGATATCCTTTGGAAATACATAAATGGGTTCAAGCCACTCATCGTATGCCTGCCTGAACGTGTCACCGACACAGACATCCAAGGAAGGTTGGTGAGTGAAACATTGAAAGATCCACGTGTCATATTCAATACTCAATTTTAACACAGACGCTCAAAAGACCTCTCTTAAATGAAGAATGCAGGCATATCGGTCGATATACACAACGTATCCGCTCCTTGACAGTACTCCCCTTTCATCTAGAGAGCATAGACGATCGGGTCGTACAAGCATTCATTTCTGCGCCTTCGCCCACACCGCTGTTACCGAACCTTCACCGTCTGGAATGGTGGGATGACCGAGAATACTTCTTTCCGTTGTTGCGCATCCTTCTTGGGTCAAGCATCACAAAGATGAGTCTGGGCTTTGAACAAAAAACCCCATCGTTTGCCAAATCTGCTTTGGTGGCTTCCTTAGGAGCTCGTTGTCCATCCATTCGGGAACTTCACTGTGAATATGGTGGTGATTCTGAAGACAGTTCAGATGCAATTTGCGAAGCTCTATGTGGCTTGCGGGAGCTTTTCCGACTTCATATAGGCGTTTTTAGTTCACAAACGCTGCTTGGCTTGGCTTCTTCATCGTCATTGAAGTCTTTGCACCTCTACCTGGAGACGTACAACATCAACCACACGCACTCAGATTGCACTCCAACATCTTCCTCTAAACTCAAACGAGTATTCATCACTGCACCGTCACCTCCCGTTCACACTCACTGTCTCAGAAATATCCGGTTTCTCTCCTGTCGATCAGTGAGATTGTACATCAATCACGGTCTTCCACAGCCGTATGATCCGATGGATATTCCAGACCTCATTATCTCCTTCTCGGAGTGCTTCCCTCCTACTCTTGAGCAAATCTATTTCGGCTTCGAGTTCGATGTCGACCACCTCACGGATGATCCCAGCTTTGCACTTAGCTTCAACGTGTTTGTGCCACTGCTGTCGTTTAGTCGCTTGACGCACTTAGACCTCGATTGGATCTGCACTTCGGCTATCGATGATACCTCACTCAAGACAATGGCGCAATCCTGGCCTCAGCTCGAAATTTTCCGGTTTGGAAGCACAAATCGTTGGTTGGTTCTGCCATCTCTTACCTTCATAGGACTCGTCCACCTCATACATCATTGCCCACACTTGCATATTATTCAAATGGCCTTTAGTGCATGTCCAGTCGACGTCAATAGCGCGCCATTCTCTAATACCAACCCGAACGAGAAGATCGCCGGACTTAATGTGGGGATTTCTCCAATCGTCAATCCCGTCGCCGTGGCCTGTCAACTGCACAAATTGATGCCCAAGTTGGGCATTGTGGGCTTCTACAACTGGAATCTTGCTGAGCTTCCCGCGTTGCCGCCGTTAGCACAGTTTGGGGCTGACTGGAGTAGAGTGAATGATTCCCTGCAAGTGCTTACCAGCACCACAGGAGCCCATGTCACCGGCCTGGAAATATGGACTTGGGGGTGACATGGGCATTCGATCTATATTCGACAATAAATAAACGAACATATCATAGCTATTACGTAGCTTACGCAGATCTGTGACGCATGTTCCACTCTACAACTCATCTCGACGGCCGAAGACGAGCGGATTGCCGGATCCCAGCACAGTTGGATTATCGTCAAATGGCGATAATAGTGAGGCCCAACGAGCCAACAGTTGGCGGGGGCGCTGAGACTCGCTGGCTGCAAGCTCTCCGGCGCTCGCGACCTTTCAACTGGCCACCGGCCCACCGCACTACACGTTCTGAATCTTATCCTGTCAGAAATGTATTGGTCGCCGGTCGCCGTAATAGTATACCTTTTTGTCTCTGATCGACCCCCGTCGAGGTACAGTGAGGTACTCGAAATTTTTGGTGTTCAAGGAAGGTGATTCAGATCACTGTCATGCCGGCGCCATCTCATAAGTTAATGTTCCAATTAACAATTTAAAGACTCCAGGAATCGTGGCTTTACAATGAACTACTCGAGATCTAGTCGAGGGGGTGCGTGACGGAATACTTACATAGAGCAATTTCGAATTCACTCAGTACTGGCTAAAAACGGTAATGATGATCCTTCCAGTTGGATACTACGCCACCTCAGGCCACCTCCCGCTCGTCGTGGTGGACCACGACGACGAGCAGTGCATCAGCATCTATATCCTTCTAGTTATCGTTTGACATGACGTCCACTATCCCTTTCCCTACGTCAGGCATACTCAGCACATCGGGAATCATGTCTGAGCTGCAACCAGCCAACCTGAAACATTCAGAGCTGTCTATGGTGACATGTAACCCCCTCACATATCAAGTCTGCGACTTTGTATACGATAATTCCCCGTCCACGAGCTTTCTGGATACAGCTGAGCTCTTCTACGAGACTCGTGCAGGTCAGTGGATTATTTGATATTTCCTTGCTTTCGCTCACGTGTTGCTTCGGGCCAGTGTAAGCACTAAGGATACCGTTATTTTCTTGTTTACTGTAATGCTAACGCTACTAAAAGTTACGAAAATCCTCTGATAACTGCCACGTCCCGCACCCTCATTGCAGATATTCACGCCCTCGTGCGCCAGTTTTCCACAATCGACATTCCAAAGCCATCCAAGTTACTCAGCGCCCTTCTGCCTCGAGTCCCTGTCAAAAATTCTGTTAGCTCGGATCCTTGGTTTCGTGTCCTGCGGATCTGGTCAGAAATTGAAGAATTTAGTGAGAGCGAGAGCTTCGGTCCGTCTCCTAGTCTCTACTTCCATAACAGCCGTCTCACGATCCTCGCAGATGGCCACAAAAGGAGCATCGTCGAGCACACGCTCAACATTCTGCTCTTTCCGGATTTGCATATGGGCTTCAAGATGCCCAAATCGCTCTCCCTGCGCACGTCCGAGTCTACACCTGCAAATGAAGCTGTACATGAGCTCTCCCTAGTAGTCCCGACCACCCCCTCGCTCCCAGTTCCCGGTACGCCATTCGCGGTTCCATCGCCACTGCACATACAGCTTCACGTCATCACGCGTCTGAGCTTCAATGAGCAAGGACGGATCACGTATCATCGCGACGTGTGGGACATGCGTGATGTGATAGGGCTCGTACCTGGCATGCGCATCGCGCAGTGGATCTTAGGGCGGGCCGGTGCGTGGGGGTTGAGCTGGATTGCCAAGAGATTGAGGTCCCAGCCACATGATACATCGTTGATCACGTCTGCCTAAACGATAGTTTAGTTTTTTTTATACTTCTCTGTCGTCTTTCCTACGATATCTCATAGCGAGCACTGCTGTTCGTCATGTTAGTGGTGTTTTTCAACTGTAGCTCATCCTCGCGCTCAAACTGCGTTGTGTCTCCATAGCCTTATACCTAATACCATGACTACTTCCCTGCATCAGGTCAATATTTTACTTGTCGGGTTTGGGGTCTCGCACTTTAGTTATATCTTACATTGATGTCGGACAGGCTACAGCACTTCAATCCTCGTCGTCAACCTGTTGATGTTCGATCTTCATAGCCTTGTACTTCATACAGCAACTACCCCTCGCGATGTCACCCTATCAAGTCAAGTCAACAGTTTACTTGCTTAGCGGAGGCTGGACTCGTAGTCTGACATTTCATACACGCTATCTTACATAGATGTCAAACAGCACAGGTCGTAGGTGCAGACCGCCGACATTATTCGAAGAGTTACATGTCGCAAGTCGGCAGTGCACCGCGCTTCATTTGGCCTTCCGAGGTTTCCCCCTGTTTCCTCATATCTAAACTAATTAATTCATGCACAGTAGTTTATGTTTATGTTCTCCCGTTCCATATTGTAGCGCTACCTCAACCGCCCAACTTTGCAGTTGCTTAGTACTCACTTAGTACATGGGACTCAACTGTTCATATTTGAATCAGAATAACAGTGTATCACCACACTTATAGGGGGATTAATCGCTATTAGGCGACCCCTCCAGAAATATTCATCTTGCCACATTATCCCAAGAATCCTGGGATTCATCTGTGTAGTCTGCGACTACCGATGGCAGCTCGACGCATACGCATATGTCGAGCTCCACATCACCGACATGCGCATTACGTAGCGATCTTACGAAGTCAGCGGTCAAACCGTGAACGGAAACCAGACATCACGTCCCTCGCACTGTGCGCGACGAGAGGACCATGCTTTCTATACGTGGGGCCTCATGCATTTCTTCTTGTGCTATGTAAACGGAACGGGCGCAACGGGATGAGTGGGAATTGCAGAAGAGGTTTCGAGCTCTGGAGCGCTGGGGTGCGTACCTCGTTGATGGACGAGAATTTATTGGCTCATGATCCACGTTACAGCATAACCTATTGATGCCCTGAGGATTGGCTTCTGTAAAACCGCCATTCTGCGGGGAGTGTGTCACATAACTGAGGTAGTTATCGTTCAGAATAATAGCGACCATTATGGGAGCGTCGCTCGACAAAAGAAGAAAAAAAGACTCACGCGTACGGTGCGCAAATATCTCTCTAAGGCTTGGCTGTCTAGACCGCACGCCGACTGGGCCGGCACCGATCCATTTAAAGTGTGAGGAAACGCAAAATCCAGGCCCGTTGTTTCCGGGATGATTATACACGGCAGTTCCGCGGAAGTTGAGAGGCAGATGTTGAATTGAGGGGTTGATATCCGAGCACAATAACGAAAAGTCTCTGGAAAGAAAGAAATCAATGACACAGATACTTCACTTCAAATTGCGGGAAATGGAGGCGAATGAACAAAGATTTCGCATCGTGCCTTTCCTAGGTACCAAGACTACTAATGGAAGACCCTCGAGCTCAGTAGGTAATATTAGAAAGGGGCAAGCATGGCCAGAGCATGACCAGCTTCCTCGATCGGACTCAGTAAGACTTTCTTGCAAGGTAGCAGGCGGTCATCGCAGTGATGTTGGCAGTGCTAGAACAAATATAAGACCAACATGGCTGCAACAGGGAGGGAAGTGTCACGATTTTCGCGTATTGTGGGTAGATTCATATATTTTCGCATATATCTGTCTTGGCGTCATGCGAACACCATCGTCGAACCACGGATGAATATTGTGTGTTGATGGCGTGGTACGTTGGGTTTCGTGCTCTGAGTGGAGACGGTGCTAGTAAGGCAATGACTAGAGGGAGAACGCTGAAGGGTGCAGGATGTATGGTTGCACTGAAGAGGAAGCTGTAGACAGGGAAATGATGGGAGGAGGGAAGAATTGGAAGTAGCGAGACAGAGCGAGAACGTCACACTATGTAGTAATGAAAACACCCAATGTCTTACCGTATAAGGAAAGCGCGGGTCCCTATGCCCAACCACTCTCTCCCGGACCACGGATAAGACCATGATATATATCGGTGAGTCCTGGTGGCCTTACTTCAAGGTGATCCGCAGGCATAAATACAGGAAGCAGCGAAGGATGCCCTGACACAAGATCATGATTTTTGCGGAAAGGACAGAGCGAATTGTGATAATAATAAATGATCTGCGCCATCCCTCATTGTTAACGCCTAACACTACCGACATTGAATACCGAGGCTCCTAATCAATTATGGTGTGATCATTGACAGCGTGGTTAGATACGCGACGCCATATGGCAAGGCAAGATCCGCCGCATGTCGACTAAGGAATCGACTCGTTTCATATTTTTATAGCCTTGTACCAGTACTCACCTTAGGCTCACTTCATCAAGTCAATAGTTTGCATTCCGAGGCTGGAGTTTGACATCTCCGACACTCTATTACTACATGCATGTCATTGAACATAGCCGCGGGCATCAATATTGCTCAAAGTTACATGTCACCAGCAGGCGGTGCACCGCGCTTCAATTAACCGATGGTTTCCCCCTGTTTCAGCCTGTTTCCCCATGACATGATCTGTACTCATTAATTCATGCACGGTCAAGATAGAAACTGAAGTTTGTGTCTATGTTCTTCCGTTTCATATCGTAGCGCTCCCTCCAAGTTCCTCCACCGCTCGGTTCCTGGCTCCATCGACTATATATAATCATCACATCACGCGGTTACTCCACTGTCAAAGGTTGCATGCCAAGGATGAACCTACTAGTAGTACACGAACACCCATGACAGCTACTGGAAAATTACAAGGCACAGTAGATACGGTGAATATATAAATAGCAGTGCATCACCTGGTATCACTTGATAGGTATAGGTATAGGCGCCAGTATGAGGCGATGCCTTCAGATTCATCTTGCCCCTTTATCCCAAGAGTTCAAATGCCGGGATTCATCCGTATAATCTACGACCACTGAGCGCTCGACGCATACACGTATGTCGAGCTCCATGTCATTGTTGCTGTGCGTATTACGCGGCGATGTTACCAAGTCGGCATCTCTTTTAGAGCGGAAACCGGATATCACGTTCCTCGCACTTTGTGGGGGGCGCGCGAGGACCACACTTTCCATATGTGGGGTTTCTTGCATTTCTTTTTGTGCGATTAAACGGGGCAGGCACAACGGAAGAAGTGGGAATTATGAAGCGTCAACCGAAGAAGAGAACAACACTGGGGCGTTGCGCACCTCGTAAATGGATAAGAATTTGTTGGCTCATGATCCACGTTACAGCATAACCAATTGATGCTCTGATGGTGCATTCTAAGGAGTCTGCTTCTCAATACCGGACGAAAAGGAACTTACCCTGACGCCTAATCATAGAAGCGGACGGACATTGCAGTAAGTTTCCATGGCGTACAGAAATTAGATATAATTACCTGAGTTTGGACATCGGACGCGCGATACAGCACTATGTTCAATACGTTCGACCCTGAAACAACGTTAGAAGGGTAATTGTTACAAACAGAACTTACTTGCCTGTCAGCACGACTAAATATCCAATGCCATCAAAGATCAGGCTGAGTAAAATGAGCGGCGCCATGCCATTGAGTAGTGAGGGACTTACGCCCGTACTACTCGTTCTAGCCTAACAATGGTTTAGCAACTCTGAAGGTGTGGAAGAGAGAAGACATGTACCTGGTGCTGAGAGTATTATATTGCAGAAGATACGTGGTGGAAATCGCCAACATCACAAGGTCATACACCATCGCAGCGACGTAGTAAAGCCAGGCGGACAATGTTTTGCCAGCATTTCCTGGGGTACAACTACGGTTCATGAGGATTTGAACAGCCCACTCTGGTGGTAAAGGTACCGCTTACTTTCCCTAGAAACAGGACGCCTGTTCGCGTTAGATCTCGTTACGAGGAACTCTGACGTACCCCAACAATAACAGCTGTTAGTTTAAACAACGGTCAATGCGAACCGAGATCAAAATATAGGTCAGAGCTTACGGATCCGGGCATACATATTAGTAAACCACTCCAGCTAAACCGGGTGAGTGACAGATATTAGACTTGCGCGTTAGGAACACACCGTAATCGAGATGAAGAATACCAGCAGCACAGTAATTCCTACCCGCCTATTTCTCCTTGAAATATTCCATGTCCTGGACGGTGTAAGATTCTGCACTGCTGGCGACACAAAAATCCATCATGACATACCTGACACCAAGGATGACTTGCGACACCATCGTTTGTAAAACTATAGCATGGTCAATTCAATAGAGTCCTGGCGGGTGAAGATGACAGGACAGACCTTTGAAGATAGGTGCCACGATGTAGTAATCTTGACAAGTTTCTTGGGTGAAGTTGGTAGCGAATACACCGTAATTGCTGACTAGCATGACCACGATACTGATATAGCTGCATCATTAATGTGAGCAAGAAATCTTTCATGATGGGTGACGACGACAAAGTATACCGTATGAGGATGAATAAGATGCAGGCAATACTGATGGAGAACGTGTTTGTCAGTAGTGGAACGTGAATGTCCATGTGTGCGTACCTGAGGTGAAAAATTGAGGATTGACTTCTGTAAAACCGCCATTCTGCCGGGAGTGTGATCAAATAACTAAAGGTAGATATCGTTCAGAATAATCAGAACACAACGACCATTATGGGAGCATCACTCAAAAAAGAAGAAAAAGGCTCACTCATAACATGCAATGGCGATGGACGCAATTCGCAAATACTTCTCCGAGGTTTGGCTGTCTACAACCGCACGCGAATCCATTTGAAATATAGGAAATGCGAAATCAAGGCTCTGGGGTGATTATATACGGTAGCTCTGTGGAAGTTGATAGCAGGGTGATGATGGATTGAAGAAGTCAATATCCAAGCGATTAACAACAAATGGGAAGAAGGAAATCAATATGATGCAGATACCTCACTTTGAACCATAGAGAAGCCTGAGGGAGGCAAAATGAATAGAAACTCCACATAGTGCTTTTTCTAGGTACTCCTGATTAAAGGCGCTGCAATAATAGAAAGGGGAAAGTATGGCCAGGTCCATCGATCGGACTCAGTAAAACCTTCTTGAAAGGCTGCAGTTCTTCGCAATGATGTTGGCAGTGCAAAGTGACACTGTGTGCAACTACAACTTATGTAAGCAGCTGTCGGTCCGTTAGCATGGCTCCGAGCCAACCTGTGGCAATCAACCTTGTGACCAAGAAACACACCTTACATGTGAACTGTCGCGATTGATCGTGACATTCCACGACTTCTCGCTTTATGCCAACCGAGCAATTCCTGGCTGCATGCGACACCCCCATCATGTCGACATTACATGTGCGTCGCGCAGCCACCATGGCCACAGCATCAAGGAATTGAAATGTGTATACAGTGAAGCCGCCGGACACCACGTTTCCCTCCCCATCACATATGCAAATTTCGAAGGAACGAGGAAAGGTTGTCAAGACATGGATGGAGATTTAGCCACCCAAATCAGATGACCTGCAGACTCGGCACTCGCAAACAAATTTCCACCACCGCTTAAACCCGAATGCATTCACCGAAACTCCGAGCAAAGGATATTATGGCCGCTTTGTGCAGTGTCGCACGGGGGCGGCCGCCTCACGCAATGTCGCACCAGATGCGGCCTCCTCATGTTGTACCTATCAAATCTACGACTGGCTCATGCGGGGAACTATGTCAAAACGTGGGAACACATCATCCTATGCGGCTATCTACTATTCGACGACCAGCGCATCCATCGGCGCCAAACATCATATCAACGAGATCATACGTACATATAAAGACACTAGGATTTTATATTATTTTCTCATGACAACTCACGAGTGAGAAAATGTTTAGCGCACGCCGAAATCCCTCGCTTCCCCCATCAACTGGAGAGTAGAACCATAGCTTTGTCGGAGTCCTGCGAATTTGGTCTCAAGCCGAAGAATTCAGCAGGAGCAACAGTTCGGTATGTTTCATCGCCTTTCATGCTGTTCATACAGATGGCCACAACAGGCTCTGGAAGTCTCAAACCCGCACATAGGCTTGAAAATACCCGAGTCGCTCTCTCTGGTCCTGCTCACTTCGCAGTGCGTCCCCGACACGCAAGCCGTGGTCACACAGGCGCTGTACCTGCAGCTGCCCATCCTCGTCTGCCTGAGCTTCAAAGAGGAGGGGTAATTCACGCCCCATTGCGGCGTGCGGAGCTTCAGTGCACTTTACAGGGCACAGCGCTCATGCCTGACATCAAGCAGCGGATTTTTGTGCGTGCGCGCGCGTCTGAACTTGCTATGGAAGATATCGAGGGTCAGTCCGCGTCGATCACATTGCAGAACCGATAGTTTGCACGACCAGGGACGCTGCTGCGGACTCTTGACCTTGCTCCTTTCGTTCTGAAGTGTGTAGCTTGAAGATTTGAACCAGTCTTCGGAGATGTATCGCCGCCAAAAGACAAGAACGACAAATGTCCGCACCTCGGCCAGGACCATTGTACAAGACTCACCATTCACGGACGCGGACATAAATTAGATTGAGTAAGCACCGCATGTCTTGTCTACCATAGGGCTTCGCCCCAACGGACAAAAAAAAAGGTGTGTGGCTAAAATCAACAATACCTCTTCCACTAGATTGAGTGTCGAGGGAAGACGGCCTGCGTTTAGATCTATATTCAACTTTCGCTGGGAAGAGTTCCAATACTATCGTAGACGCTCATACTATAGATCCGTGGCCCCGGATCGCCGCCAGCCCACTCGAGATCAACCAGCTTAACTACGCCACTCGGCTTGTAGTACACTAGGCTGGTCACAAGTTACACGATGTTGGATACGCGCGATGTGATAGCCCTCATTACCTGGCATGCGCGTCCCACGGTGGATCTCGGGCGAGCGCTGCGTGGGGGCAGCTAGGGCTGAGCTGGATGGGTAAGAGACTTTACGGCCATATACTTATAGGGCCCACGTCTGCGTAATATCTTCTTTTCCCCCTCCTACCAACCCCCCACTGTCGCTCGTGATGTCAATCTTCTGCTCCTTATAAACTGTAGCCCTAAGCTGAAAGTTACATAGGCAGCACCCTGGTATAGCACATATGCAGATGGTATATATACGGCGATATCACTCAAGAGTAACACGTTAGCTAGTTGGGTATTCCCCTTCACTGTAGCCCCTCCACCGCTGGAACTGCATTGTTTAGTTCCTGTCTCCGTATCATAAATCTGACACTTCAGACCTGTGCGAACACGAACACTTGTGACAGTACTAGTAGTACCGAACACAGGTGTATGCATGACTCGATCGGCGCTGGCGCCTCCAGATTCATTTCATCGTCGGTTTATCCCACGAACTCGAATCCTCATAACCGTAGTCTACCTTCACCGGGCGCTCGACGCACACATGCAGATCGAGTTCCACATCATCGGGATGACCATTGCGAGGTGATGCGGGCGGGCACTCTGGATCGGTGTTTTTAGAATTTTTGGAGTGGCTTTTGGATTCGAACTGTGAGCGGAGACCGGATACCACGTTCTTCAGCGCACTGCTGTGTGTGGGACGTGCGATGACCACGGATTCAAAGCGTCGAGGGTCTGGCTCCGACATTTCTTTGCAAGGTGAACAGAACAAATGAAGATCGCAAGCGTCAGCGGAAGAGCAGTCAAGCTCTGGAGCGGTGCGCACCTCGTATATTTATGAGGATCTGTTGGCTCATAATCCATGTTACAGCATAACCCAGTGATGCCCTAATGAAACATTCTGAGCGGTCTGAATCTTCTTGACGCCAGACGATGTGAAACTTACCCCGCCGACTGATAATAGGAGTAAGACAACATAATTTTTATGAACTTCCATAGTGGATCAGAAAAACCTACGTACCTGAGTCTCGGCATCGGTCGTATGATAAAGAATGAGGTTCAATAGGTTCACCGCTGAAGAAATTTTAGGAGGATAATCGTCACAGGCAGGGCAGACTTACCTGACAACACGATGAAATATCCAATACCGTCATACATCAGGCTAAGGATGATGAGCGACGCGCATCGCCTCTACCAGTAGCGAGGGACTTACACTCGTACCAAACGACCTACTCTAACGACAACAATGGTATAGCGAACTTAAAGACAAAGGAGAGAAAAGGCGCACCTGTTGCTGAGAGGATTATAACGCAGAAGGTGCATGGTGGAAACCGTTAACATCACGAGGTCATACAACATCACAACGAGGTAGTAGAGCCAGGCAGACAAGTTTTTGCCAGAATCTACTGGGGTGCAGCTATGGTTCATAAGGATCTGAACAGTCCACACTAGTGAAGGAACCACTTACTTTCCCTAGAAAAGGTACGACGTTTGTGAGGTCTCATTGTGAGGAACACTGACGTACATCAACAACGACAGCTGTTGGTTTTGAAGGTCAATGGGAGCCAAAGGTTGAAATATAGGTCAGAGCTTACGGATCCGGTGATATAGATCGGTGAACCATTCCACCTAAAACATATAAGTGAGAAGATAATATGCTCGTGGCAAGAGCCTACCGAAATGGCGATGAAGTATAGCAGCAACAGTGCAAGTCCTATCTTCCTATCTCTCCTTGCGATATTGAATGTCCTACGGGGTGTTTAAGTCTGCCCCACAAAAATCAATAGAACATACCTAACACCCAGTATGACCTGTGATATCATAGCTTGTATAACTACAATACGGTCAACATAGTCCTGGTGGATGGGCATCGATGTGACAAACCTTTGAAAGCAGGAGTCGCGAGATAGAAATGTTGACACGTTTGTTGGGTAAAGTCGGTGGCGAAGTATCCATAATTGCTGAGTATCATGACCAGGGCACTGACATAGCTGCACTAAATGTAAGTAAAAGAGAATCACATGACAAAATGACAGAACATACCGTATGAGAATAAACAAGACGCAGGCAAGGCTGATAGAGATTTGTCAACGGCGGTACTGAATGTCGAATAGTGTATCTATAAGTACCTGACACGGAAAATTGACGGCTGGCTTCGGTAAAACCGCCATTCCGCGGGGAGCGTGATGATATAACTGAATGTAGATGTTCAGAACACAGTGATCATTGCGGGACTCCAACTCAGCTTGAAAAAGGAAGAAAGACAATACTTACTCATAAAACGCGATGGATATGGATGCTATTCGATAATATTTCTCTGAGGTTGTGCTATCTACAGCCAAACTCCGGTCCATTTAATAGATGGAAGGCGCGTTGATTGTGGTATGGTGGCTCGGTGACAGGCGGTTCTGCCGTTCTAGCCTTGATAGATAGACTCGGAGGCAGGAGTATATAGCTCAGAGCTGTGTCCGAGCAAACCGATGCCGCAAGGTTTCTGCGACTAGGGACTTTATGACCTGGACGCTTCGACGGAGAAAGGAAGCAAGACTGAGGAAGAAAGGCATCACGGTTTTTGTACCATATCTACACTTTGAAATTGATTAAACATGCTCCGAGTCGAGTAGGTAAATAGAAAGGCCTAGCGGAAAACCATCCAGAATCCCTGGATCGGATTTGGTAAAACGTTCTTGCAAGCCAGCAAGGTCCATTTGCATGTGTCACCTGCCGTGTCACCTCGCATGATTTTTGGTTATGTAAGCACTTGAAGGGTGCCACTGGATGACAGGTTTCGGCCTCAGCGCGTGATATTGCAGTCACTCAGAGTCCAAAGTCATTCATTGCCGCCAAGCATAGAGTCTCGCGGCTGGTACGGTCTTGCTATCTGTGGGGATCGCATGCTGTCAGATATGCAATCGAAACCTAGAACGTCAAAATGGTCGAATCAAGGAGCAAGGAGATTACATCTATAGTCTGACACGTAGAGGATTTCAAATATTCGTGCGACCGTACTCCACCAAAGTTCCAACGGATCTGACGAGGATTTGGTCCAAAGTCGATGAATTCAGGGAAAGCGGGGATACGGCTGCCTCTTCCTGCCCATAGTAACATCCTTACGGCCCCTCAAAGAACCCATACATACTAATCATGATTCATCCTGACTGCGCAGGCTCGCACATAGGCTCCAGCCCTGAGTTCCGTCAACGAGCAGTCATCGCTGCGTGTGCTAGCATGCGCGGGCGAGCTAGATGGCGGGAATTATTCTCTTGGGCCACTGACCAGCCACAGGGTGAATGGAATATGTTGGCGGAAAGTTTCGGAACGAGTTTCTTTTCCCGAATTCTGGCGATAGTTATCCAGTTAGGTGATGTTGATATTCGTATTCCCGTGTAGCCATGCGCACACTCAAAGCTTAAACCTCGGAATTTCTTCTAAAACTATAACCATACCGGTTAGATCTTGTCGTTTCTCACAGAGTTGACATCCTTACTTTCAGGGACATTTCTCGCTGTGTAGTTGTCTGTTTTCGCTTTCATGATTCCTTTAGGCTGACTTTTTGGGCTAGGCTTGCCATAAAACAGACCTCCACCGACATTCAATGCCTGCTCGAGCTTTATGCTCGGGGCTGAGACTCCTACCTTGGACTGGATTGACATCCATGTGGCGGTCTGACTTCCATTTGAACACTCTTTCCGAAGGAGCAGTGACTGTTGACAACGAACGTAACTTCACCACTTCTTGCCTTGCTTGCGAGCAGCGACACGCAGGCACACACTGTCGTGGACACACCGCTCTAGTGTATGATAAAATACTGTCGCTCAACATAAGCAGTGTCCTTTACGCCAACAAGGTAGGAGTCAGGCAAATGTTCGCCTACTTCTGTAACGAAGCCTCGACAAACGATTATTGGCATCGGCCCGGAAGGTCATACCCATTATTACAAGAACTTCATGGCTCAATTCAGTGCCCAATTGCGTATCTCCTTACAAATGTGCAACGACTCACGAGGCCTTCAGTTTATACCAGCAAAAGTCGGACGGAATGCATTATTTCCACAAGCCGTTCTTCTCCTTCAGTTTGTTCGGATAGTGTCCAACCTTCGCGGGCATATTACTCTCCAGGACTGTTGTTCCATTTCTTGCAGCGGCAATATTATTTTCTACTTGTACAAAACACCATTTCTGGATAGCATGCACATGTTCGTTTCCTCGAACCAAGCAAGTCAGTCCGGTGCTTCGGACGCTTTGTATGTCGCATGTTACACACAGCAAAGCGGCACATCAGCTGCATCGCGCCCAGTTTCATGTTTCCATCGGATTACCCCACGAACTGGAAAGCCCACATTCATCCGAGTGGTCTAACGTCACCGAGGGCTTGACACATGCACATATTTCGAGTTCCATGTCATCGGTGTGCACATCGTTAAACGATTCGAGTCCATATTCAGGATCGATGTGGCTTTTGGGGGTGAGCGGAGAACGGATAGCGGGCACCATATCCCGTGCGTTTTGTGGGGAACGCACGGCAGCTAAGTGGTCCAAACGTCGGGTCTCTGCTTCTGATAGCTCTGTATGTGATGGGAGCGGAGGAGCAACGGAACGAGTGAGATTGCGGGCATCAGCGTGAGAGCAGTGGAACTCTGGAGCGGTGCGCACCTCGTAGATGGATGAGAATCCGTTGACTCATAATCCATATTACGACGAAACCTATTGATGCCCTATTGATGCTCTGTGAGCCACTCTATGATATCAGATGTTGCAAAACTTACCCTGCTGCCTGATAGCATGGAATCCAACATAAGCGCACTAAGCTTTCATGGGCCATAGTATAGAAATCATACCTGGGTCTTGATGTCAGATGTATGATAAAGAATGATGTTGAGTATGTTCGATCCTGATGAAATGCTACTCAGTGGTGTGCCCAGCACAAGTCGAGCGTACCGACCTGTCAGCACGACGAAATATCCAATGCCATCATAGATCAGGCTGAGCACGATGAGCGGCTCTCCATCACTTTGAGAGTATCGAAGGACTCACACCCGTACCAGCCATTCTAATCTAGCATCATGTCAGTGACTGAAATCACCGGGGGAGAGGATAGGTGCACCTGCTGCTGAGAGGATGGTACCGCAGAAGATACACGGTGGAGATGGTCAACACTGCAAGGTCATACGACATCGCAACGGTGTAGTAGAACCATGCCGACAGTATTTTACCAGAATTTCCTGGAGTGCAACTATGGTGCATGAGATTTTGAACAACACATTTGTACAGGCACCGCTTACTTTCCCTAAAAACTATGCTGTTTGCGTGAATCTGTTATGAGGAACATTGACGTACACTAACAACGACGGCTGTTGGTTCTAATGTCAACATGAACTCGAGATCAAGATATAGGCCAGAGCTCACGTATCCGGTCGAACATGTTGGTGAACCATTCCAGCTAAACCGGGTAAGAGAGATGTTACACTAGTGTCGTAACAACCCACCGAAACTGAGACGAAGTATAGCACCACCAGCGTAATTCCTATCCGCCTATCTCTCCTTGCAATATTAAATGTCCTAGATGGTGTAAAATTCTATACAGCCGGCTGCCCACAAAAATGCAACAATACATACCTGACACCTAGAATAACCTGTGATATCATAGTCTGTATGACTACAGCGTGGTGAACAGAATCCTGGTGGGTGAGCATTGATAGGACAGACCTTTGAAGACAGGCGCAACCATGTAGTAATGTTTACATGTTTCTTGGGTGAAACTGGTGGAGAAGACTCCGTAATTGCTGAGTATCATGACCATGATACTGCCATAGCTTCATAAAAGTCAGCGAAAAAGTCGCGCGGTGGGACGAGGACAGACGTACCGTATGAGAATGAATAGGATGCAAGCAAGGCTGATGGATTGCGGTCGTCAGTGGTGGCACACGAATACCTGTGTGTACATACCGGAGACGAAAAATTGACGATTGACTTCGGTAAAACCGCCATTCTGCAGGGAGGGTAATGATATAACTGAAGAAAATCAGTCATGACGCCGTGACCACGGTACCGTGGATAAAAAAATGCCTTACTCATAAAATGCAATGGAGATTGATGCTATTCGCAGATACTTCTCCGTTGCTTGGTTGTCTACTACAACAGTAAGCTCTTTCATCTATGAAACGAACCACAAAATTCAGATCAAGGCTAGTTGGTATGAACGTGAGGAATGATATCGCTGCGTAAGTCAGGCGGCGGTCGCTGATTCGAATGAGGGTGGGGAACGGCGTAGACGAAAAATGAAATGGAAGAATGGCTGTGTCTGAGGGAATTGATAACGATAGGCTTGAAGAACGATGGTCCGGACGCTTCGCGTTGAAGCTGTAAGTTAGCGCTCAAAAGGGGAGGGAGACTAAGAGGAGAATTGGCAAGGCATTACAAGTTGGATCGATGAAAGACTTGACTATATGGGCAATGGAAAATTGACCAACTTATTAGGCGATCTTGTTCCTCAATACCCTGGATTCAGTATACAGTCGGTACCAGGCCGATCGAACGCAATGGTTGGTCCAACTGTCAACTTTTGGCGTGCCTCGGAGTCTAGGATGGCGTGGGATGCGGAATTCTGGGCCGTTAGCATGATTCTGCAATCAACGTAGCCTGCGAAATTCGAATCGATGTAATACTCCATGCAGCCAAGGACCGTTAGAATTCACGGGTGCCTAAGGAAACAGGTTAAAATCGACATGGAAGCGCTAATCCAGGTTGATATCGATCATGATCATAGTGCATGACAGCATCATGACATATATATCCACTATCTTTAGATACAGGTCACTCCTTTCGATGAGTAGAAAGACGGATTTTTATTTGAATCAAATCTGAGGGAGATAATAGAGCTGGGTTGCTAGTCTCTATAAGCTGAGGTTAGACTCAGCATGATTCAAATCTCCGAGTCTACAAATCGAGGCCCTTGGAGATGGCACTCGTATCCTTTAATCATATCGTGCAAGTTCAACCAAGGGCGAACAGCTGATTCGAAGATTCAGGCCTCAGGCCTCAGGAACGCTTGGCAAAATTTGTTGTGTCGCATAGTCAAATTTAATAAGCACTACATGTACCTAGCGTCCGATCGGCCTCAGTTAGAACTTAGCAACATTTTCTGGACGTGGAGTGAAAACGTACCTAGTAGTAACACGGCCTAGACCTGAGCACATATTCACCTTGGTCGCCAACACTCGCACACACTTGTGCGTGCGACAGCTTTTCATATGCATTCCAATTTTTGTCCATTGAAATTTGGGAGTAGTACTTGATGTAGGACAATTTTGCGTGTCAGCTATGCGCGCGTCGCTGTCCTTGAAGCTCATGATACTTATTTCCTTTCCAAGAATCGCCCAGGATCCGAGTCAGCAACTCCATGTGGTGGCATGTTGTAATGATTCAGGTGCATGTGGTTGTTTATTCACCTTGGAAAGCAAGGGTCATGTGGAGATGATCGCGGGTTCCAAGTACTGTGCCTTGCTTGTTTATAAGTTTCTTGCTCCTCCACATGCCAAGCTTGTGCCAGCAAAGCTTCCGACGGTTGTTTCGCTTGTTACAATTTGCACCAGGCCGTGGTGGCAGGGTCAAGAACATTAAAGTCCAGTGCTGCAGTTCTAGAGCACTGGGTTGGATATCGGCATCCAACATCATCCGATCTATCATGATATCATGAGTCAGTGGTCGTCGACCCCGTCAACTATGAGATGTCACTGACTCAATCGTAGGTACGGTCACAAATACCTATATTTTTAAAGGTCGCCATCCACTACCCTCGAAGGTTTTAAGCATCTTGTCTGATTCCACGATGATATGCTAACCCTGTCACGTACCGTATTGGAAGCATAACTGTACAATAGTACTCAAAGCTCTCGCAAACCGCACTTTTAATCTAGAACTTACTTATCATAGCCTGGCCATCACGGCGACACCATCGCGTGTGCAAACCGCCTGAATTATTGCAATATCGGTGCCAAACACACCCCTATTCCCGAGTCGGAAGTGAGAAAGGGACTAAGAGCGATGAAAGAAGCACTTTCCAATTGTCTTCCCTAGTATGAAAAACTCATTTATCCAGATCTCTGGTATTCTTTGTTAACTTCAAGGTCCGGCATAGCACCGATAGTACCTTTCGTGGAGCCCATGGGTAACGATGCCGCGTAGGAACAATTATGCTTTGCAGCGGCAAGCAAGGTATTTGTTGTCGATGCGCGACGGAACAAGAGACAAGAAAATACAACATCAAACTCTCGTCGACCCCCTATCGATATATCTGGTCTTGTCTTCAAGTCATATCGGGAAGGTTTAGCCCAAGGGTTCAGATCCACGGACCACGGGTAGGCAAACGACGGATCATATGCTCACCAGATGGGTCAACCTGTGAATGTTGCGTCTTATATTTGGAAACTTTTATCGCAGAACGACTCGAACGGGGCAATACGACAGTCTTTCTCGTCGTTCTTCGCACGAAAACACCAAAAACAGCATGAATATAAATTCCCTATCCAACCTGCCACTCAAGCACCACTCCGACCTGCAGCTTTGATGACAGCACCATCGGCCAACTGGGGCAATGTCTTGTTTGGCGCTGACGAAGAAGGCGCTGGCAAAAAACCCGCTCCAACTAACCACGCGAGGTACTTTCCCATCAGTTGATCCGAAACGGTGAACGTGCACTGTTGCCCTTGGGAGCGCAACAACGTCATAGTGTTAGTGGCGTCGAGCTCGGGAGCTTTTGTACTCGTCGGTAAGTCATCAAGGACGAAATGGAGGAGGGGGAAAAGGGCGTTATCTTGGACCTCCATGACGTGCTGCTCCAGCTTGCGGCGCCATATGAGATATTCGCATTGCTGTGTAGGGAACCCGTACTCAGCCAACGACGAGAGGATGTTGTTGAATGTCGGAGGGGGTACCGCAGTGATGTGCAGCACGCTTTGCGCAGCGTTCGGCAGGGGCTCCACGGCAGCGAGCGCCGTGCAACGAGCAACATAATCTACAGGCACCATGTTCACGGTGTTGTTGATATCTGGGACGAGGCCGAGCTGGACGCATCCCTTGACCATGCGCCAAATAAAGTCGTCGGTATTGGTCACTATGGAGCCTCATGATTAATCTGTCAACATTTCACAAGAGGAGCTTCCATACCTGCGGTGTGCGAATCACCAACAATATAACCGGGCCGCACAATATGACCCCGCAAGCCCCTCCTACCAGCTTCAAAGAGCAGCTTCTCCGATACCCATTTGCTTTGGCCATAGCCAGACTTGAGGCCCACTTTCGCACCGTCCAGGTCATCATCTTCCGGAATACCTCTCCGCGAGTCTTGAGACTGTCCCAGAGAGTCAGACAACCGCACATAGTGCTCAGTATCGATCGCTGATGTCGATGAAACGAAAACAAGCAGCTTCTGCTTTTTCGTCGAGGCGAGTTCCACAGCAGTCAAGGTACCTATCACGTTCGGTGCACGAAGCCTCTCGTATGGGTACACCCAATGCACCTGCGCAACGCATGGTCAGATATCATCGTATGCATGCGAAAAGGTAGAGTAGCTCACCAGGGCACCATTGTGCAAGACGACGTCCGCCTCAGCAGCGACTCGTGACCAGACTTCATCGCCCATACCGAACAAATCAAGGCCAAGGTCTCCAACCACCACCTCGAGTCTACCCGAGGTGAGCCACTGCTCATCCCAAACGCCTCGATCACTGGACCCTTCTCTAAGGCGCGACACGCCTTGTTCGACGCTAGGAGCACGTACGAGACAAATGACCTTCCGAACCCTATTAGGGCGCTGGAGGAGATCACGCAACACAAAAGCCCCGAGATAGCCAGTAGAACCCGTCAAGAACACAGT
The DNA here is from genome assembly GCA_016767475.1 of Suillus weaverae. Lineage (NCBI taxonomy): Eukaryota > Fungi > Basidiomycota > Agaricomycetes > Boletales > Suillaceae > Suillus > Suillus weaverae. Next base: position 27,235 of record MU179369.1, on the reverse strand, counting down.
AACAGCGCCCGACTTGAAGTCCTCAGACATCGGCGAGTACGAGGGTCGCAAGCGTTGAACGAGCGTCTCGTAGTCCTGTCCGTACTGAATAGCAGAACTTAATTTCGCAGACGCCTTGACACCATCCATGACAGGCGTCGCAGGGCGCGTCTCAGCTCCCTCGTAAGCGATACCAAAGTCCGGGTTACGAAGCGCATCTAACGTCGAAGAGAGGCCTGTGATAGTCGGCTGGTCGAAGATAAGGCCAAGTGGAGCTTCGACGACGAAGATCTTGCGGATCTCGAAAATGAGACGCGTAGCAAGGATGGAGTGGCCGCCCAGATCGAAGAAGCTCTCGTCGAGGGGGATAGGCGTGGGCGCGTTCGGGAGAATACTGGCCCAGATGGTGCGCATGGTTTGTTCGGTGGGGCTTACTGTGCGCCCGTGAACGGTCTTCTTAGGTTCAGAGTACGCAACATGGGCGTGTGCCGTATCGGGGAAGGGAAGTGCGGGTTTGTCTATTTTGCCGTTAGGGTTAAGAGGCATGCGATGTAGCGGAACGAACACTGCAGAAAGAGAGATAAGTAAAAGAGGTAGAGCAAGGCCATGATCAACCGTACATGATGGTATGCTGTAACTAGGCAGTTTCTTTTTGAGGTGCTCTCTAATATCCTTGATGAGCCGTCTATACTTTGGACTCTTGCCATCGACCTTCTCGTCGTCCTCTGTGAGCTCGCTGGCAAAACCATCCAGCTTCGAGCCTTGCAGAGGCACGAAGTAACTGACGAGGATCTTTTCCTCGTCCTTGTCTCTCCGCACGAGTGTGACGTTTTCCCGCACGAGCGGGTGCTGGCTCATCAACGTATCGATCTCCCCAAGCTCGATCCTGAAACCACGAATCTTAACCTGGTCATCTGCACGCCCTGTGCACTCAACACGCCCATCAGGGAGATACCGACCAAGATCGCCCGAACGGTACATCCGGTCACGGATGCCCTTCCAATGACGTGACTCGGGCCCAGCAAGGCCCTGGGGCGGATGCAAAATTGTATCCCTCCAGGGTAAAGCGGAAGGAGAGAACCAATTGCTAACGAACTTTTCGGCGGTGGCTTCGGTATCGAGGTATCCCTCCGCTAAGCCTCCAGATCGCACATATATCTCTCCGACCTCTCCCACTGCACAAGGAACATTTCTGTCGCTACGGTTGACGACAAGTAGCTGCACGTCAATCATGCCCTCTCCAGCTGGCATGATGTCCTTCTGAGTGGCGAGGAAAGTCGCGTCCACAGATAAGGGTGGAATCGCGAAGTAAGATACAGCGCGTTGCGTCTCTGTTGTACCGTACATGTTGATGATCTGCACATTTGTGGCGAGGGCTTGGAGGCGGAGGCAATCGCGCTTGGTTAAGACGTCACCGACGAAGAATGCGTTTCGTAGGGATGGGATCTGGCGCGTCGCTTGCGCGGAGAGTAACTGACCCATGGCAGGAGTTAGGTGCGTGATTGTAACTTTGCTGTCGTCCATCCACTCTGCGAGACGGCCGGGTGTGCCGATATCTTCTGCGGTGGGTACGTGAAGCTCTGCACCCAAGAAGAGGGGCGTGAAAACTGTAACGTTAACTCCATCAGGAGATGTGTATCTGCTCGAAGATATAGTACGTACTATCACGTTGGATGGGATCATGGGCGATCCCGCTCAGCATTGTGAACTTGGAAGTTTCAGTGAGCAGGAAGCGGTTGCCCATCCAAGGGAAGAAATGCGTGAGACTGTAATGGCGCCCTCGAACGCCCTTGGGGATGCCAGTGCTTCCACTGGTGAAGGACAGTGTGCCGATGCTGTCGGGACCTAAAATGACATTAGGATCCGTTTCTGCGAGACGAACTTGCGTCTTCAAAATATCGATTCCGTCGTTCGCGCCTCCGAGTATTTGACCAGTGGGAGAAAACTCGAGCGCGGGAACCTCCACACGTATTTTGAGTTCCGCGGATAAGAATTCGCGCACAGAAGGTGCAATATTGCCAGCACCTGAAAGGACAACAAGGCCACGAGGTTGAGCTACCCGAAGGTATATTATCTGCCGTGAAGGCGGATATGCAGGATCTGACTCAAGTTACAAATGAACTGAAAGAAACACAAAAGATCGTACCTATGACCGAGAATGTCGCACCGCTTTTAAGAACTGCCATGACAGCTACGACCAACTCGACACTACGATGAGCGTAGATCATGACGACTTCTTGCCTCTTCACACCACCTGCGAGAAGGTGGTGCGCTAAGATGTTGGAGGCTCTTCGAATGCCTCCATAAGTGAATGTTCGCCTCGTCTGCGGCTCGCTAGGAATGGAGGCAGGTATACTTTGAATGACACACGGCCTATCAGGCCATTTCTGCGCATTACGGGAAAAGACATCTGTGATGGCTCCCTTCCAGTCACACCAATGTAAATCTGCTGTTGGGTTGGGCAAGCGTTCGCGTTGGGCAGTCGTCAAGAGAGGAACAGAACCGACTGCCGCAGTTGGATTAATGGATACCTTCCTTAGAAGCACAGAAAGCTGATCGACGATAAATGATATGCGGGCGGATGTGAACAACAATGAATTAAACAGGATTCGAAGGGAAATCTGGGGAGCCAAGGAGGCGCGTGTAGTAGTAGGGGGTCGCGTTACAAAGATGGTAAGATCGGACGTTAAGCTGGTTGATCGGATAAAGTTTTCCCGTGGCTGATCTGTTTCATCGAAGAAACGGACACGGAAAATTGGACGGGATGTTTCGACAGAATCGTCTTTGTCTCTGCGTAAAGCCCGTAAGATCGTCTCATAGGGCAGCAGGTCTGCTTCAGCCTCGCGTTCGACGTGCTGAACACGGCGCACGATAGTCCAGAATGAATCTGATGGCTCCACTGAAAGTCGAAGAATCAAAGGAGAGCTTGCAGTGGCAGAGGAGGAGCCGATCACGAAATCTGTATCACCAGTGTACCTGTGTAGGAGGACGAGAAAAGCAGAGAGGAGTAAATGGAAGGCTGATGGTCTAGTTCCAGAAGTTTTATTCTCATCCTCTTCACCATCTGCGCTCTCGGCATGAAGAGCAAGCTTCAAAAGACTGAGTGAGGTCTGCTCTGAAAGATCTGCCAGATGAGCGGCTTCGATGAGTTTATTAGCACCAGTCGAGCGCGGATAATCTGTGGGCAGAGACATCACAGGTAGATTTTGCAACCTCGCAAGCACTCTGGAGAGTGCATCTGAGGCCATTGTGACAGTTGAGGATAGGAAATTGTGAAAGTAGTCGATAGAACAAAAATATACTCCATAAAACTTGTGACTCAATCTTAAACGCGTGTTCGGACAGAAGCTTATATATAGTTACTATTAGATTACGGCCGAAAGTCGCGGTCATCGTACACTAGTATTTATGTTTAGAAGTTGGTAAGATATATATCAACTCGTATGCATGGAGCAACGTTAACGTCGATGGATCTGCAAACTCGCGGTAACGCAGACTCGCAACAAACATGTTTGCAACTTTGGTAAGACCTTCAATAAAACTTTCGTGCAAGCAAAATTTTGTCTGCCGCGGAGTCAGTAGGAGAACCGTTTTTGCGCTAACTGAGCCTAACTCTGCTCAACGTTCGACATTCAACTGCTACTTTCTGGGAAGAGCACCATCATGCACACTCGCAGGATTAATATTATGGGCTGCGCCAGCAGCCACAAGCGTCTCTTCAGGACACCTGGGTCAAGGTTGGCAGCGCCAATTTCGCCCCTTCCTGAAGATCTCCAAGATTCGAACTTCCTCCACGTTAAAGCCTCGGATCCTTCTAAAACTATAACCGTGGTGGATGGGACCCTATCACTTCCCAGCTCGAGTTTGGCAAAGCCAATTCAACCCATTCCTGAAGACCATAAAAGTTCGGAGCTGCAAGTTGAAATCTTGAATCCTTCTAAAACCATAACCACACCGGTTGGGATATCTTCGCTTCCTACAGAGTTGATACGTCACATTCTGCTCCTCCTTCATTTCAAGGACCTTTCTTACTGTGTATTAGTCCGTTCTTCCACGTGGTTTTATGATTTCCTATAAGCTGACTTTTGGATTACGCTAGGCCTGCAAAACCTTCTGGCATGTGGCCCAGAATTGCGCCGACATTCAATGTTTATTCGAGCTTTATGCCCAGGGCTTCACGGAGACTTCTACCCTGGACTGGGTCGACGTTTCTAGCAAGATGTATTCACTCAGGCGATTGGCATCCATGTGGCAGTCTGACTTCCGTTTGAACCCCGTTTTTGAAGAAACAGTGGCTGTTAGCATTGTTGACCACTCTCTTGACATGCAATCCGTGAAGTGTGGGCTTTGGTGGATGTACGCTGACCATAGACTCTTCATTCGGGGGTGCGACACAAACACCAAACCACCCCAGACGTGGCCGAAGCAGAGCTTGGTCTTACCAGCAGACATGTCCTATACGATGTCAGTTGTCATCGACCCTCTTCAGGACCTTGTTGTCGCATCGTCGCACAGCACCCTTCATGATCAAGATCCTTACGTCTTTTCGGTGGTATTTCGCTCGGCTTCATCACAACGTCCACACCCAGATTCTGCATGCATTTCCTTGAAGTGCAAGCATCCTTGTGATATGACACCCGGCCTTTTTCTTTTTCTCGTGGGTCAGTCTGCGATCTGTGGGGATCGCATAGTGATACTCTATTATACGAGTGACCTCAGTTCATCAGGGACGTCGAACATATTCATTCAAGTGATAGATTGGAGGAAAGGACGTGTGAAGTGTGTAAGTTCGCTCTATTCTTGAAACTCTGCCACTTAGCACAAGCAGTATCCTTTATATGAACTAGGTGGGCCAGAGGCGAGTTTCCATCTACTTGATGAACAGAGGATCATTGTGATCGGCCTGGAAGGTCGTATGACCTTGTACACATTACTAGAACCCGATGGTTCGCCTCAGCGCCGAATTGCATATCTCCTTCCAAATGTGCGAAGAGGTCTTCAGTTCTATTTCCCTCCGGGACCACAGCCACCGACCTATGTTATTCATGCAACCCCATCGTTCCATGGTGTAGCGGCTCATCCAGACCTCATGCCCGACTACGTGACATCTCTGGAGTCGCAGATAATGGTTTTAGAGGTTCTTTCTAGCGCCTGGCAGGTGATTTTAGTCATTGATATGGCCATTTTCTCAGCCAAGGTCGCACCCTCAGAGATACCTGTTGAGATTCCCTGGTCGGAGTGGGGACCCAAGTATGCATGCTGCTTTCCGCATCATCCAAGCCACCGAATCAACGTATTCGGCAGCAAAATGGCATATGCTCTGCCTCAGGATTGTACTCCTGAACCTGGACAAAGACTGGAAGAACTCCCTGCCGAGGGTTCCTTCTACGTGCACATCTGGGACTTTAATAGAGCCATTTCTCGATCGGAATGTTCGGGTAATGTCCACGATTGCAATTCACCGGGTCGTCTCATCCGCAGGCCTGGTCGGCTGGCTCAGACGTGCTTCAACAAAGACGATGGAGACATTATCATGAACCATCCTTACACTGCTGCTGTCTGTCCCACAGGTTTCTCGACGCATTACTTTGACCGGTTTTTTTTGGAACAGGATCGGCTTACTTTGATATGGGTAGGCGTTCTTGGTACGAATACAGGAATAGTTTAACGTGACTAAATTATAGGCCCGCCCTGACTCGGTTCAGATTCGGGTCGTTTCTCCCTCACCGATGATGCCAACGTCCGAGGGTGGCCCGGACGTTGGACAGGGCCGAATGACTCATAGCCCAGAGCTGCAGCCGATAAAGCAAATACAGTCTCGCTGCAAGACAAATATCCTATGCTACATGCTGAGCAAGCTGCGGAGACGGCCGAGACACCCCGAATAGATAGTCTCCCTACTCTGGAACCTGTAGTCTCTCGTCGCGGACGAGGGAGATTTCCAGTGGTCATGGGTGGCAAGGCTTACGGGAATCGCCGGGCGTCATGGAAGGATCAAAGGCTTCCTCAATTTCCTCAAGCGAGTAGACGAAGATGGCCAAGATCGTTGCAAACCAAATTGTCCAATATACTAGAGTATACCCCCACCCTTGTCCCTCAACCCACATTCGCTACATCTCTGTACATATTCTTATCATACGTAGTAATTCCACATACCTACCCTCGTTTTGCCTCTTTCCCCTGGTCTCTTACATGTATGATTCGCTACCTTCGTTCAAATTTTCCCTCAGTCCCTTGCATGGCCTGGATACTACGAACTCGTTACTGAACTTACATTGAAGACTGAGTCTGTTCCGTTTAGTCTCTTTTGAAAGGCATTCATTCACAATCGTCTTCTGCCCAGCCTCTAACAACTAATGGTTCTGAACTTTCCTTTCTATGCCTCGCACAACCCACGCATGCACGACTGCCGTCTCCTGGGCAATGTGACATGACCCACTTGACCTGCATCGAGCCTTGTCACGAACCCAGGCATGCTTCGTTCTCCACCGCCCCCAAAACTATCGCAAGAATGATCTAATCGCCCATGTCGAACCTCAGCTGATGGTCGCACAAGTACTTAATTGACAAGAGTTGTATCGTATCCTCGGTCCTCGTCAATTGGCTCAGCGAGTTGCAAAGCTCGGGCGAGCTCCCGGTAACATACAGCGTTCTAAGCTCGCTCTTTTTCTATTCGGCGCAGATTCTGCGTGGAAGTCTGCGTGCATGCCTGTGTCGGCATTCGAATCACTACGCAACACGCATATCATGGAAGACGTCGTAATAGTTCATGCCTATTCGTGGACGAAAACTCATAGTGTGATGAGGATCAGATTTATCTTGAAGCCTATGTACGGGTCTGGATTCTGGAAGGCGCAGAACGATAGCTCCATGTTGGTTGAGTCCTTGCACATAAATTTGTGGTCAGATTATTACGTACATCAGCATAACGGGGGGGGGAGGGGTTGAACCGTTTGATGAGCGCGCTCACGCTTGAGAGCTACCTTACCTGTCTTCTTCCCGTCCTGCTCCTCTTGACTTCCCCTATACGATGGAATTTTGTAAGCATTTTCCAGCTCACAGCATCCGAGAGTCGCGAGTATATGTCCAGGGTTGCCCATGGGGCTATGGTTGAATTTGTAGGCAACGTTCTTGCTGGCTCGCCCAGCCACAATAATACTTATTCTGTGTGGGTGTTACAGACATGTCAGACGTGTCCTTCCTAATCGATATCAAGTGAACGCACAATTATCGAATGGCCCATGGGGTATAGGTGGTGTGAAACTCGGAGGACACTTGGACAGCTCTTTCTCAAGGTACGCACCCAATCCTCATCCTCACTTACCAATCCCCCCAGAACCCCGCTCCACCCCCGCCATCCCCATGGGCTGCCCAGATTAATTTCCCCTCATACCCCCCTTTCCAGCGTCCCCTTCTCACCCCCTTCGAAACCTACATAGAAAACACACTACCCCGCCCAACTTCCCTACCGCGCCAAGGATGATTTGAATCCGTTTTGGAGGAGGAAGATATTGGTGCTTTCAGGCAAGAAGGGTAGGCTTGTTCCATGGGTGACGTCGGTGGAGTTCGTGGAAGGTCTGGAGGTTGGGGAGGAGGGTATCAAGAGGGTTATGGTGGAGGAGGGGGTGGTGCATGAGTACAATACTCGAGTGTAGGGACGAGGAAGAGAGCTCTATCAAAGTACAACTAAGTTATCGCAGACCACTCTCGATGTTCAACCTCTCCAGCTGCGGTGGGTAGGAGGAGCCTGGTGTGAAATAGCCATTACAACGTTAATTGAGACTGCGTCGGGCGAGGAAGTCACGCACGAAATTTTAGAAGCATTTTCATTTGAATTTCTATGTAGCGTTAAGTTCGAATTCCAAACAGACTCCGACCGTAAGTATGCCTCTCACAACCCTCGACAATTTCCGACCGTGTCGTCAAACCACCACTAATCCAACCTGGGGTTTTGGTTGTAAGAACCTCGAAACCCCGGCGGCAGAAGGGCGATGCCCCGATTCACTGCTCCAGCATCTCTCGATCAAATCCCAGAGAGAATCGTCGATGTGTGGACTCCAGGCTCGACGGTCTTCCGGGCTTTTTACCCTTAAGTATCATGACAGGAACTCCGTGCTCCCTGCGCACATCTGCATCATGATAGGGCAGTTGCCCTGTCATAACCTGAGAAATCTCAGCCTCATACCAACGAATGGATGAATGCGAAAAACCTGTAGAATTATGCAGCCGAAGGAATGAATATCGCTCGCTGGCATTGTAGTCGGATATCCTTCATTGTTGGGCACGTCGAATAGCTCTGGAGCAGCCCATTGTACGTTGTTGAAACATGTGAGAGTCCAAAATACATTGCGATGATCCCATGGTCAGCTACGTGAACAATGCCTGTAGAATCCATGAGAAATGTTGCTATATTTCCAGAACATTAGAGTAGTAAAAGACGGGTATCAAGAAATGACGCACGGGGGCAAGGCCATCGCAAACGAGGTCGTTTGAGTACAATGCTGTGACTTAGTATTTCTGCAAGGGGGTCAGGATTCCACATACGATATTCAAGGGCTGCAGACACTTGTTGCAACTAAGTGTCCAATACAACTTGCGAGCAGCACTGAAGATCGACTCACGATTCGCAGCTGAGTTTCAGGAGTCAGTTCTGTAAAATGACCTTCGAGATATGTGGCCAGCGAGCCGTTATGCATCCAAGGGTAGGCTATCGCTGGGAGTGGTCTGAAATCGTAACCAATGCCTAGTAGAGGTATCAGATTATTGTTGTTCAGTTGCTTCCGTGCAAGACAGCCTCACAAGACTCTGTGAAATTATGAGAGACGAGCAAGCGTGATGCCAAGGGACAGGCGTACTTGAGTAACTCTGGTAAGTCTATCCGTGTAATTGCCGCCTCCAATGTCAATCCTTATGGTCTTGACTGCTACCTGTCATGGATTCAGATCACTTGACAACCTATGCTACGTTGCTACGCGTTTTTTGCTGTTTGGTCTGTCTTGTAACTCCTTTTCTCTCTTTCGCGCATGTGCATGAGCAGTAAGTATTGGAAAATTTGGTCCAGCCCTGCAATTGCGGTGTGAGTGCACGGGAGGTCCTCCGTACACTATCAGTATTTTCAGGGCTTCAGATCAGACCAGCGCTTTTTCTGCTACACTTTTGTCCTTCACAAAATCGTCGACCTATAGTGAGAATAACCTAACCTTGATTGCGTGAAATAGAAAGTATAGAAAGTATACATACAGTAGCACTACCGCCCGAAGGGGATCGCTTGTAAGATATAGGATGTATCCGAGATCTGCACGTGCGTGCACCTGGGGAAATCTGCTGGCACTGCAGATATTATGTGGTCGAATGCGGCACAACCACGCAAGGATTTCAGGAGGCCTTCAAAGCTTGAACGTTCGCTGACGCGAGGCTAGTAAGGGGATTCCAGTGGACCAACGATGGATGGGTTCTTTCTAAACCCATAAAGAACGTTCAGCATATAAAAACAAGGTGTTTTCCTACTAACCTTTCAGATTTATCTGATCCTACATCACATCCTCATACACAATGCGTTTCACCTTTGCAATTGCCCTCGCTGTCGTCGCTGCTTTGGCATCATTAATCTCTGCCACGCCCATTGACGCTAGTAGCGCCGACAAATGTCCCATTTTTTGCTGGAGAGACCCAGCATGCCAGGGCTGCTTTTTGAAGACATGCGTGAGTATCAGTAGTTTTCCTAGATTTGATAATATGACTCACCTGTATGGCAGACCTTTCCTTTCTGCGATACGATTAATCCCCCGAAGTGAGTCGCGCTTCCGCGAAGTAAGTCGTGCTTCTGCTTTCACATCGGTGCAGTATGGTCGTTGGCACTGACACGCGAGTTACTAGTGATTTGTAGAGAAGTCGGTCAACGCGCCGTCAGGACTACATATATGTGGAGTTGGCGTAATTTTCGTTCGATTGGGAAATGTTAGATAGTAAGACATGTAAAAGAATACTATGTGCAGACCAGTCAATGGCGCAGCGTCAGTAACTATTGCTCCTGCTGAACCACCGTAGACGGGCCTGGGCCTGTAGATCGTACAATTATAAGTATGTGCGCACGATGGACCTAATAAAAAAACACCCTGGGTCCCGTATACAGCACCCTACTTCGACTTTTGACTTTGATTGTTTCTCAACAACGTCGGACAAGATCTAGATAGGCACTATGTGAGTGAGAAAATTGCTTCAAGCAATTTTTCTCGTCCCATCGTGAGCATCTAATTCTATTGATTCCCAATATGATTGTTCCAACAGGCGAAGTACACGACAAGCGCAGAATCGCCTTATACTTATGCGCCTATAGATTGTGCATGGTAAGTATATGTGCGCACGATATGATATCGATAGCTGTCAAACACACCTGCTGCGTAGTATACAGTTCCCAACGTCGACTTTCGACTCGTCTCAACAACAATCATTTTCATCTTCCAAGTTATACTGCGTCCAGATATCTCCCTGGAAGGAGAGAGGGGGTGCTTCCGGAAAGGTGCTCCGAGCAGATTACCATACCCACCGTAAGCACCTCAAGTCAATTCTGAATTATGCGGCGAGGTGGTTGCGTTTGTCCGGGGCCAATTGACCCCAGTGTCAAAAACTCGGAATTTTTTCACGGAGCCCTAATGTAGATGGTCCAATACTTGCTTATGTCATGCGACGTTTGTTGATGATAGTTTCATTTACGCACATCATGGAAAGCATAGCCTGGGACCTAATAAGCGCGCTTGAGAGCTACCTTACCTGCCTTCTTCCCGTCCATCCTGCTCAACACCTCCCACAATGGATTGCAGTAAGTGTTCCCTCCGCTTGATCACCGCACCATGACTCGCA
>MU179368.1:124614-145800 GCA_016767475.1 Suillus weaverae | reverse complement strand
GTTTCTTGATGCCTTTAGGCGGTGTTGGAAGGTTTAGCCGTGCTCTACCCGAGTTTCCAAAAGGTTTTGAAAGTTATTTTGAGTACCACTAATATAAAAGTATGTTTGTCTTTGTTAGGAATGGAAGCTAGTGCTCAGCGTCTTCATTTGTGCGGCATTACCATATAGGCTGCGTACTTTGGCTGCAGTCTGCCGACCTCAGGTGTACTTCGACATGCATTTGTCTCGTCGATATGTTAACGCCTTGCTCCTCTGCACATTTTGTGGCTCTACATCTTTCAAAACACCTCAACTTGTGTCAATCAGCGATGTCGCAGCCCGTGCTTCTCGGCCAATCGTCAAAGCTGACGTACGGTAGTGCTCAACACGGCCTTGCGGTTTTTCATGTCGAGCTGCTACTCCGGCATTTCAACTGTCCAAACGGTCGCATCTAGCGTACGTCATAGTCGCCTTCTCTAACTAAATCGAGATTGATTCAGCTCATTGTACTACCGCTCTAGTCACTCCGCCAACTCCCAAGATCTGCATGTGCATTAGATGCAGCCAAAGATATCTTTTCTCGTGTCTCAGACTGCGAGTAGTTCACTGCAAATTTTATGTAGCTGCTATCTCTTACTCCCACAAACCAGAAACGACTATTTGTGCGCAGTTTTTTTTGTATGTCTTTGAGCCTTCTTTTACCATTGATAGGTTTTGGCATGGCTTGAACCGGAGGACTCTAATTGCTCGGGTCGTGGTATGACCTCCACACTTCCACCACCACCACTTCATCTCACATCAGACCGTAGGGTATTTGGGCAAGCTTACCCAGGTTTTGCGCGTCGGTCGCACCAACGAGCGTGATCGGTAGTGACTCTTGGATGTACGTTCTGCATTCCATCACTGGCAAAAACTGTAGCTGGATACCGCAAAATCTAGACATGTCCATCACTTCTCGTGACCCTTGTCAGTGTGCATAGGCGTATTGACGTGGATGATACTCAGCGCCATTTAGTCAGCACCTGATATAGGTGAGCTGGATGCTCGCGGTCCTGCTTTCCATGACAAGCGAGGTGCACCCACGTGTTGCGTTGCAAAGTGTCGAGTGCACCTGCTCGCGTAGCGTCGTCGCCAGAGAGAGTGGTGGGGTTGGCCGTCGTGGGGATAAGTTTGCTGACGAGCTCAAGCTCGCTGGCGATAGTCAAGAGCGCCTCGCTTCGACCAGCTCTCCATTGATCGATCCATCGCGCGAACACCTCCTGTGCCATCACCGTGACACCCGTCTAATCAAGAAGGCTAAGCATTCTTTGACCTCGTGTGTTCAGTCCTTTGCAAGTAGCAATTTTCACCCTGATGTAGACTGCAGTATTTGGTGGATTCGTGGAGCTCGGCTTGAGAGATAATTTAGAGGACGTCACTGGGAGTGCACACGAGGAAATCGTAATCCGTTCGTTAAAATCAGACGAGTAAGGGATAGCATAATGGTTTCAGACTCATTCTCTTTGAAAAGGTTTTCCATCGGCCGACAAAGATGATATCGGCCTCCACAAAGTGGGGGTACAGTGTCTGAAGGGAGGTGAGGACAAGGTAGTTGTGATGCGGGAGATTTTCAATAAAACAGATCACGATGTTCCAAAGCAAACACTTACAGTATGAGCCCAACCCTGGCTTCGACTTTTCGAAGTCAGTTTCCGCCCATAGAGTCCCGTATCTGCTGTTGTGAATATGCCTGCCCATTCCAAGCCAGTCGCACATCGGTGTGAAGATGTATTTGTTTGAACAAAACGGGTTTCGATAAGTACTGCGATAGTGAGTAATGTGAGCATCGTTCAGAGCCACGATACCAAAGTTACGCACTTGTTTGGGGGCATCATCACATGCGTTCTTGAGCTCAGGCGGGCTGTAGTTGTTGACCTCGCGCCCCTCTGGATAGATAGTGATGCTCAATGAACTAGGTCGTTTTTCCGGAGAGTGAACTTGGACGACGCGCTGGTGTTGAAGGTACTAGCGAAAGTCCTTGGGCATTCTATCAGCTTCAACGAGCCTGATGGTGGTTTAGAGGGTGCTCCAGGGTACCGGTACCCAGTGAGGCTGAAGATCGTCAATGCGGACTTTTGAAAACCATCGGACCCTCGTCGACTTCCTTGAGCAACATCAGCACTGGAGATAAATACTTAAATGTATGAGCAGTGTACGGACATACCGGACCTTTTGCACGCCTCACAGTTCAAACACTTCAGTCGATCCAGGTATCAACCAAAATAATGGCTGCTGTTCCAGATTCAAATTTATTTTGAGTCATAGATACCTTTACTTACTAGGGAGAGCACGACATGTACGTCTGACATATCTGAGAGACTGTAACTCCCTCGCGCAGTGGCTGTCGTTCAAGTCGAGCACGTTTGCAGCATTGCAAACGTCATCCAACTGCCTTTGCTTGAAATAAGTACGCGCATGAATGATACTGCTCGCATGTGGCAAGGTAGCGATAACGTGTTGTGGGTTTGTATGGTTGAGTGATCGGTGAGATGGAGGCCACTTTTTGTCAGATGTGGTACACGGTTACAGTGGGTGGGTAGAGATCGGTATTCATTATTCTCAACCTCGATCATCGGCAACGAGAGGAATGACATAGCGGAACGCGCCTCGGATTTGACTGAATGAAAGCCAAGCTAGAAGGTAACTTTCAAGGGACATTCGTCCTCGACAACATATCAGTGTATAGCTACCAAGGAACATATCCTTTATAACTACACATGGGAGAACGGGCTTCCAGTTGCGTGATTTGCAGAAGTAATGAGATGACGTTGAAGGGGAGTAGTTCACGTAACACGTACTGAGTGAATGACATCCGTGTATCGTGATACATGTTTTTGAGTACGCGTTCAAAAAGCGTTACTTGTGCAGGGGGAAGCGACACTGAGCGGATAAGTAGAAAATATTATTCTCAACCTCAACTCTCAGCAAGAATGATAATATTGATGTCAGAACTTTAGACACGATGGGACAGTATTACGTCAAGATTTGGCTGGAAGATTTCGCCCGAGAGCCTTGCGGGTGAAATCGTGGTGAACCTGGAGGAAGAGTGGTTCGTTGACTTCGTAGAACGTCATTCCACCGCCACCTGTCACCTCATACCACTACTTCGATTATCAATGAAAACCGATTTGAGGAGCTTTGGCATACGACAACAAAAAACGGCAGTCAGCCACGACGACTCGGAGTCGAAATCATCAGCGAAGCCATGAATTTCACATCACCTGCAAAGAACCACTCAGTTGACGGAATATATACAGCTGTTGAAAGTTCACCATGTCTTAGGGTCTGTTTGAAATTATGAAGAGGTAAATCATCTCAACGGTTACTCGACCTGGGCGACATGATAGTGGTAGAAGTTCCCGCACCTCAGCAATATACGCCGATTCAACAGCGTATTCCGACGCTTGCTCCATGTGGTGCTCACTCTCACATGTTCTTAGCCCTCGTTTCTCGTCTCTCAGAAACCAACGCTTTGGTTTCTGCGGTCCTCTCCATCATTATTTCTTAGTTGGACTCGTAGAGCCTGGCTGTGGTCAAGAACCTCCATGCGCAATATACCTCTTCACAAATCAACCATAAAGTTTGAATATTTTGTCGCCCATCATTGGGCGGCAGATTGGTGCTTTGTTGATGGCAGTGAATTTAGCCATGGCTGTGGGCCGAGAAGCGAGGAGAAGTAAATGATAGAAGGATTCAGGGTGCAATGCACAGCTGCCATACAGAGGGGGCTTATTAGGGTATATATATGCGGCAAGGCGGCGCCCAAGTCCACACTCACATTCAGGCCTTCATCGCTCCTTAAGTCTAAAGCGCTAACCTCTCGGTAACACCAAAATTTAATCTAGACTTTCAGCACGGATAAACTGATATTTGGCTTTATCAGAGGGCCTATCTTTGAATCGCTGCAAGCGTCAGTCATACAGCACACTGACACGAGAGGACCTCATCTTTGTACCTTGCGACGCATCCAAAGATTACCTCGCCCGTACTCGGCTACTTTACGATTTCGCTCAGGAAGACACTAGTCATGGCTTCCGTGTCGACGAAGGCAGCCGTTACGAAATCGATTTTGACACCATCAATAACTTTGAGGGGTCACGGAAAATGGATTTCATCTATATCCTATTTTCCAGATGGCCAACGAATGATCAGCGGATCTGATGATAAGACCGCCCGGCAATGGGATTTGAAGGCGGGCAAGGAGATTGAGGAAGTGCGGGGTGTTTGCGAGGGAATGGTATATGCTGTGGCGGTATCAAGGGATGGTCGATGGGTTGTCACTGGTGAAGGGAATGGGGAGCTGAAAGGCTATGAGGTCGAGACAGGGATTATCAAAACATTCGAAAACCATTCAAATTGGGTCCACTGCATTGATATCTCCGCTGACAACACGTTGCTGGCAGGCGGGGGTGAGAGAGCGCTGATATGGAACCTGAACACTGGCAAACTCGTGGCTGGTCCATTCGAGAGCGCTGAATGGGTGGGCGCAGTTCGATTCTCCACTGATTCGAAGAAGCTTGCAGTGAAGTTGGATTCGGGGAAGTACCTTGAGGTTTGGGATGTCCAATCACAGAAATTGGATGGGAGGGTTGGGGAATATAGTGGACCAATTTTGACGTATTCGCCAGTATTCTGGACAAACAACCACAAAACTATCATAGCCGCATTCAGCTTCACCGAGGATGGCCCCATCAAGACGATCTACGAGTTCGATGCATCTACGCTGGAGACTGTCGGAACTCCCTTTGAAAGGCACACCGACCTTGTCACCGGCTTAACACTTTCATTTGATGGCACTCTCCTCGCTAGTGCTTCCAACGATGATACCATCAAGCTCTGGGCTTTCCAGTCTCGCCAGCTCCTCGCTTCCTTCACCGCTCAGAATCTGCTTAGACTTACCTTCTCACCTAACTCACGCCAACTAGCTTACACGACAACCACAAAAGATGACTACAAGATCTGCATCTGCGACACTCCACCCAACATCCTTGCTCAGGCTCGTGTACGCAAATATTCCCTGCAAACACCTACTGTTCATGTGCTAACACTCTCTTACAGATGATTGCACGCAAAAAGTCAACCCTCAATCATCTACTGCATGTGTGCATCTCATTCTTCTCATTACACAACTCACCCATCACTATCATTTCAGTCTGATGCAACTCGTCCTCCTCCTGCCGGGCACCGCAGACAACCCATATCCGCCATATCTATGGTGCAGAGACCTCCACCTACAAGAGACCCACAGCAACCCTCTTTCCTCAGTAAACTTCTTCGCTTCTCCCCTCGCACGAACTCATTACGGCCTGGTCAACCTCGTGATCCCCTAGATGTATGTCTCTTTCTCTGGTTTCTTTTCCATTCGACTCAACACTCGCACTGCAGTTCCCTGCTACATCACCCCTACCAGCCTCTCTCTCGGGGCAGGCCGCACCTCGGTTCGATCACGTCAGTCTATTTTATTAAACTCACAATACATAACTAAGCGTGCATCTAGTTCGAAATAAGTTCTCCATCTCCCCCCTCGAACGGAGTCACCCAGTTCCTACGACAGCATCTTCCTTTCCTCGCGCCAAGACACAGCCTTGCGCCACCAGTCGTTCAAGTCGCACCAGGGCGGAAGGTCACTGTAATGTAATTTTCTTACTTCTCACGGCCTTTTGTTGATCAATGCCCTACAGCGACTTGCTGCTGTGAAACTACCGGAATACACGAAAGTAGATGATACACGACATCCGTCTACTACCGTGCCGCAGGAAAACGACTCATCTGACATCGATTCCCTCCCAGATGTCCATTGGTGCAAAGCCTTCCTCTGCTATATGTCGTGTTGGTCGCATGGCACATTGAGGATGCCTCCTCGATGGCGCTTGGAGCGCGTTGACATACCTTGCCAGGATGCCACAGCAAATAGCAGCCGTTTAGCTAGTCAGTCACAGCCAGAGGCAGGACCATCTCGCCTTGCCGTAACTAGCCACTTGGAGGCGCAGTCATCGTCAACATGATATCCGTTCAAATATACATTCGAGTTTTCGCATTTTACGGTCGTCCTGTGTATAATAACCTTTCGAAGAATAAACATAGTCGCATCCTCCCTAAAGTGCATTGACGGGCAGGTGATGTAACCCAGCTTGAGAGTTTGAAAAGGGAAGCCTGACGTATTTACGCCTATCATCGATTGACATGCGCTCGTTCTCTGACCAGACTAGCATTTCAGATTCGTCCGATCACTATTGGAATCTTTGTTGGGCACACCAGTGACGGGAGATGGCAAGAAGTTCACCAGAAGGCGAATATCGAACGCAGTAGACATTAGCACCACACTTCATTGGTTCTCCTTGCATCTGCCACATTTCGGTACACCAAAACTTCACCGTGTCCCATGAACCAGTGGCCAGCACCGTACCATCTGGAGAAAAATCCAACGAGTTGATCTGGTTGGAGCGGGCTTTGATGGGTTGAGTGAGATTCACCAGTTTCACCGTGCCAGGCGATGATTTCTCCGCCAAAATCACCGCTTGTTATCATTTGACCGTCTCTTGATACCGCCAATGACAGCACCGCACTGCTATGTCCTTCCATCTTCTTCAACACAACACCTGTCTCCAAGTTCCACAGACAAAGTGTCTTGTCCCACGAGCCCGTAGCCATTCGACGCTTATCGGAGAACACTGCGACAGCGACCACGCCTTTCTCATGATCTTCGAAAGTTCGAAGGGGTGTGGTGCTTGGAATGAGCTGTGACATTTTACTGGAGGTTGATGGTGTTGAGCACGGTCGAGGGATTGTGGGTGTCTATTTCTAATTTGCACAGGTGCGTGTACTGTGCGCTTTTTTTAAAAAAAAATTCTAATTTCTGTCCTTTGGTTATACTCTATGTAGGACAATACCATCTAGTCTGTGGGACCCCCGGTGTCCCAGTCGCATCTCCAAACACGCGAATGCCCTGATGTGAGCGTTCCTGCCGGCCGTTTTAGACGCGCTTTTCGATGAGTGAGCACTGAGATGACTTTAAAATCGATGTGCGTGGTGATTGGGCTATCGTGATTATTGTGCGCGTTTATGCCCCCTCACCACGCTTTCCATAGTAGACGCCCAAGACACGCTGAAGTAGTTTGCCTCCGTTCCAGCAAGACTGCTCCCTGCAAGTCGAGTCATAACCGCCTTCAAAAACTACTGCTTACGCGCCACGACTCCGCAGAATCAGCACTCCGATGAAATTAACTGTACGCAGTTTCAGTACAAGTTCCCCTGAAACATTCAGCACCAGCGCATTCTCCAGTGATTTTTATTGGAACTACTATCTACAGTGTTACAGAGGTACCCCCGGGCCCCAGAGCGTCCATTAGCCTGGCTTTCTGTTTGTAAGACTGGTACCGCCAACCACGCTGCAGATTCCACCCTACTTGATTCCATGTCGCTTTCACCACCATCGACGGTATCTCTGGCACCACCCACGCGACGCAGACATTGACCCGCCTCCTGCTTGCGAACGCGTGACATCGAGTCTTTCTGCAGACAAGAACAGCGTACTTGGAGTGTGGCAAAGGAACAGCGGAGGTGTGTGTGAGGGTGCGCGAGAGGGTAAGTCCTACGCCAATTATAACAACATATCCTTGACCCTCCAGACACCATTTGCTACATTCGTCCACTTGGTTTATCATATCGCAATGGTATCGCTCTGATCATTTGTGCTTTGAGTCGGTGGTTTAGCCTCTCGCATCGAAAATTTCTCATATTTCATTTAACCCAACTAGAAGCAACACAGGACTTCCGGGATGTCGATCTCGGTTTAGCGAAGGTATCCACATGCGTGGATACAAAGGATAGAAGAAGCTCTTACCACAGAATAGCAAGGAACTATCATAGCAGATAGCTTACTGAGGATGCGTTGGACGTGTCTCGTTTATGCACTGGATTCAGGAATCAAAATATCAGCAACAAGGGGAGATCTAAAGTTACAAAGAACATGAGTGTCCATGTCCATAGAGCACTAAATGCGAGATAAAAGTCAACCGTACAGCGCTAGAAGCAGAAACATGACCGGTCGCCTCCATGGTCTCCGATGGCAGGCTGTACTGCTGTAGCTGGTTGTTGTGAAACAGGGTTCGGCGAGGGAGGGTCGAGATATTCGTCGGACACTATATCCTCGTCTTTTTTGGGAGCACCTGCCGCAGCGTTGCGTTGTAGATCCATGCATTAGACATTGAACGGAACTCTTTAGCCTGCGCGAGAGGAACATCGACAATGCAGGGCTGTGTGTGACCTCCATGAACGGGCCACCAGGATGATAGGTGGTGTATACGGGCTGTGAATGTGGTGGGTGCATTGGTGGGCGATTGAGTAGTTTGTAGTGGTCGAAAAGAGTGAGTCGAACATGCGACGGGAAGTGGTCGAAATTCACATTCTCGCCGGAATTCATATGCGAACGTCCCTGAGCTAAGGTATGCCCAGAGAGAGGGCAGGGTAGGGGCAATGTAGCAGAGAACTACAACGCGAGTGTCGAATCAAATATGAAAGAAACAAGAGAATGAGACTCACATCTAAGGAATCATGATGTTCATCATTTTGACCAGGGCGTACTGCCTTCGTGCGAGGAGAGAAGCGAAGAAGTTTGCTAAGGCGAACGAAAACGGGTTGCTGCGGGTTTATTGTAGGCGGAGGTCTCTGCACCACAGGTATAACAGGTATTGGTGGTCTGCGGCGCCTAGCAGCAGGACGACGAGTTGCATCAGACTGCAATGATCAATGAGTTGTGTGACGAGTAAGAGCTGAAATGCGCACATTTAGTAGATCACTGAGGGCTGGCTTTTTGCGTGCAATGGACTGTAAGGGAATGTTAGCACACAAAAAGTGGATGTTTGCGGGGATTGCACACACTAGCCGAGCAAGGACGCCGGGTGGAGTATTGCAGATGCAGATCTTGTAAGCATCTCCGGTGAATGTCGTATAAGCCAGTCGGCGCGAATTGGGTGAGAGGATAAGGACCCTAGGATTCTGAACGTCGAAGGAAGCGAGGAGCTGGCACGTCTCGAAAGCCCAGAGCTTGATAGTGTCGTCGAAGGAAGTGCTAGCAAGGAGAGCAGCATCAGATGAGAGTGCTAGACCAAAATCATCAGCGAAGCCATGAATTCCACATCACCTACAAAAAACCACTCAGTTGACGGAATATATACAGCTGTTGAAAGTTCACCATGTCTTAGGGTCTGTTTGAAATTATGAAGAGGTATGTCATCTCAACGGTTACTCGACCTGGGCGACAGAATAGTGATAGAAGTCCCCGTATCTCAGCAACAAATGCAGTTCAACAGCGAATTCCAACACTTGCTCCATGTGGTGCTCACTCTCACATATTCTTAGCCACTCGTCCCTTGTCTTTCAGCAACCATCGCTTTGGTTTCCGCGGTCCTCTCCATCATTATCTCTTAGTTGGACTTGTAGAGCCTGGCTGTGGTCAAGAACCTCCATGCGCAATATACCTCTTCACAATTCAACGATAATGTTTGAATATTTTGTCGCCCATCGTTGGGCGTCAGATTGGTGCTTTGTTAATGGCAGTGAATTTAGCCATGGCTGTGGGCCGAGAAGCGAGGAGAAGTAAATGATGGAAGGATTCAGGGTGTAATGCACAGCTGCCATGCAGAGGGGGCGTGTTAGGGTATACATATGCAAGGCGGCGACCAAGTCCAATAGCATAACTGCATTCACATTCAGGTCTTGATCGTTCCTTAAGTCTAAAGCGCTAACCTCTCGGGAACACTAAAATTTGATCTAGACTTCCAGCGCGGATAAACTGATGTTTGCCTTTATCAGAGGGCCCATCTTCAAATCGCTGCCAACGTCGGTCATACAGCACACACACTAACACGAGGAGGCCTCACCTTTGTACCTTTCGACGCATCCAAAGATAACCTCGCCCGTACTCGGCTACTTTACGACTTCGCTCAGGAAGACGCAGTCATGGCTTCCGTGTCGATGAAGGCAGCCGTTACGAAATCGATTCTGACACCATCAATAACTTTGAGGGGTCACAGAGGCGGGATTCCATCTATATCCTATTTTCCAGATGGGCAGCGAATGATCAGCGGATCTTATGATGAGACCGCCCGACAATGGGATCTGAAGGCGGGCAAGGAGATTGAGGAAGCGCGGGGTGATTGCGAGGGGTGGGTATTTGCGGTGGCGGTATCAAGAGATGGTCGATGGGTTGTCACTGGTGGCGGGAAGAATGTGGACCTGAAAGCCTGTGAGGTTGAGACGCGGATTGTGAAAACATTCGGGGACCGCTCAAATTTGGTCTACTACATTGATATCTCCGCGGACAACACGTTGGTGGCAGTCGGGGGTGAGAGAACGCGGATATGGAACCTGGACACTGGCAAACTTGTGGCCGGTCCATTCGGGGACGATGAATCGGTGGGCGCAGTTCGATTCTCCACTGATTCGAAGAAGCTTGCAGTGAAGTCACATTCGGGAAAGCGTCTTGAGGTCTGGGATATCAAATCACAGAAATTGGATGCGAGGGTTGGGGAAGATGGTAAACCACTGAGCACGTTTTCACCAGTATTCTGGACAAACAACGACAAAACCATCATAGCCGCCTTCAGCTTCACGAAGGATGATCCCATTAAGACAATCTACGAGTTCGATGCATCCACACTGGAGACTGTCGGAACTCCCTTTGAAGGGCACACCAAACTTGTCACTGGCTTAACACTTTCATTTGATGGCGCTCTCCTCGCTAGCGCTTCCAACGATGATACCATCAAGCTCTGGGCTTTGGAGTCTCGCCCGCTCCTCGCTTCCTTCACCGCTCAGAATCTTCTTAGACTTACCTTCTCACCCAACTCGCGCCAACTAGCTTATACGGTAAACACTGAAGGTGACCACAAGATCTGCATCTGCGACACTCCACTCGACATCCTTGCTAAGGCACGTGTACGCATTCCCTGCAAACATCTAGTGTTCATGTGCTAACACTCCCTTTAGACTATTGCACACAAAAAGTCAACCCTCAATCATCTACTGCATGTGCGCATCTCATTCTTCTCATTACACAACTCACCCATCACTATCATATCAGTCTGATGCAACTCGTCGTCCTCCTGCCGGGCACCGCAGACAACCTATATCCGCCATACCTATGGTGCAGAGACCTCCGCCTACAAGAGACCCGCAGCAACCCTCTTTCCTTAGCAAACTTCTTCGCTTCTCCCCTCGCACGAATTCATTACAGCCTGGTCGCAAAGATCAACCTCGTGATCCCCTAGATGTATGTCTCTTTCTCTGGTTTCTTTTGCATTCGACTCAACACCCGCACTCCAGTTCCCTGCTACATCACCCCTACCGTCCTCTCTCTCAGGGCAGGCCGCACCTCGGTTCGATCACGTCAGTCTCGATTTTATTAAACTCACAATACATAACTAAGTGTGCATCCAGTCCAAAATAAGTTCTCCATCTCCCCCCTCGAACGGAGTCACCCAGTCCCTACGGCAGCATCTTCCTTTCCTCGCACCACCAGTCGTTGAAGTCGCACCAGGGCGGAAGTTCACTGTAATGTAATTTTCTTACTTCTCATGGCCTTTTTGTTGATCAGGCCCTACAGCGACTAG
This sequence comes from Suillus weaverae, assembly GCA_016767475.1. NCBI lineage: Eukaryota > Fungi > Basidiomycota > Agaricomycetes > Boletales > Suillaceae > Suillus > Suillus weaverae. The sequence goes on along the minus strand of MU179368.1, from coordinate 134,170 downwards.
CCGCTGTCAAACTACAGGAATACAAGAAAGTAGACGATACCCGACATCCGTCTACTATGCCGCAGGAAAACGACTCATCTGACGTCGATTCGCTCCCAGATGTGCATTGGTGCAAAGCGTTCCTCTGCTATATGTCATGTTGGTCGCATGGCACATTGAGGATGCCTCCTCGATGGCGCTTGGAGCGCGTTGACATACCTCGTCAGGATGGCACAGCCAATAGCAGCCGTTTAGCTAGTCAGTCACAGCCAGAGGCAGGACCATCTCGCCTTGCTGTACCGAACCACTTGGAGGCGCAGTCATCATCAATATGACATCCGATATCCATTCGAGTTTCGCATTTTACGGCCGTCCTGTGTATAATGACTTGAATAGACACAATCGCATCTTCCTTAAAGTGCATTGACGGGCAGGTGATGTAACCCAGCTTGAGAATTTGAAAAGCGAAGCCTGACATATCTACGCCTGTCATCGATGGACATGCGCTCGTTCTCTGACCAGACTAGCATTTCAGATTCATCCGACACTTTGGGCACACCAGTGACGGTTTATGTTTAGCAGGAACCGTGCCAAGCTGTTGAGAACGGGTCCATGACTTCCTTTGCACAGAGGCATGGGTATGGGACACGCAGAGTGTGAAAGGTGACGAGACTCGGACTAGAGAAACTAAGGGCGAGAACAGAACTCAGTCTTGGTTCAAAAGACTGAGGGAGATCATTTGACGAGGGGAGGAATTAATACGTTTGATTGGGACGGAGAACCAATAGGGAACGTGTATGACGCATGGTATGAGGAGTGTTCGTGTATGTAAAATGAAAGGCTAAATACGTGTAAAGGTCATATCTTGATACAGAGGACCACCTTGCATCATGGTTGGAGGGGACAAGAGCGTCCTGCGAACCGTGTCACTCTTATCGTCGTAGTATCATTTAGTGCTTCTAAATGTCGCGTCGAATATACAACTACATAGTGAAAAGGGCTGAACTTTGTCGACAGGGACTTTATTGATCATTCATCGCACTGTCTACGCTGCGCGGCTGAGCGCCGTTAGCGGCAGGGCACGCTACTGGTTGCAAGTTGGTTGCACAGCGCACGGGAGGCCTTTTTCTGCACCTCCGTCTTTGATTTACATAAGAGATTGAGACCAATGTGTAGTATTGCCTTTGTACTAAGCTTGTCCGTCTTCGCAACATGAGTGATATTGTAAAGGCTGGTATGAGTTCGACGGGGACCGTCGATTGAAACGAGTGTAGGAACGGTCGTATTATAACGGTAGGCGATGGACGAGACGGATTGCGTTTAAATGATGAAACTTTCTGACGGACTGAGTGCGTGAATCAAGCGGGAGAGCAAAGACTGATTCTATCAATGTACATGAGCGTATTTTAACTCGTGAAGGCAAGGGTCCTTGCCGTTAGGCAGAACGGGAATTAAGTGAGACGGAGATTGGTGGCGTTGAGCCTGAGCGGTTGAAATAGGAGTGAAATGGTAGGGTACGAGAATGTTTTGAATAGATGTTGGTAATGGGGGCGGTGCGTTGAGCACAACATAACGAAAGTTGCGTACGATTTTGACCGTTTTGAGCGCAGGTGAACGAGAGTGACGAAATATAACGAGAGAAGTAGTGTAGCTGGGCAGGGAATTGTGTAAACGAGGGTAGTTGACCGTGCTGGGCGTCGACAAAAGGTGAGATAATGAGTGTTAAGAAAAAGGGATGTGTCCGCGTGACTCGGATGCGAAGTGTGATGCTTCTTCGCATCAGTGAGTCACGCGGATGACTAGAGGAGGAGCGTCTGCGCGTCTCGTTCTGAAGTGGTGGTCAGGGCGTAGAGGGTATACGACCCTTACAATATGATTCATCGATCATGACAACTTATAAATGCCTACATGATTCACCGTATTGATATCCTCATGGCAAAGTGGCCGCTTGAAATATTCTATCTATAAACAACTGGAAGTTACGCATATTGCGAACAGCAAAAGAAACGTATATACAAGTAAAGTAAAGACATCACTGTGAAGGGCTGCTGAGCTCAGAGAGCCCAGCCCAGTTCTGTGTGTTTGTAAACATGCACAGAAAACCATCGATATCTTCCCGTTCCTCATCGTTAGACTGCTCGACTGCTCCTGGCGCCATTGATAGCTTCTCGAGGTGGAGAGTAGGTCGACGGTCGGTATCTTTTTTAAGCACAAGGACACACTGTACAAGGAAATACCATATACGCAGTTCTATGTGCGAAGGGTAGGCTGGCAGATGACCTAGAAAGAACAACTTTTTCTTGCCAAATGCCACAGCGTCCAAAGTTGCCCATTCATCCGCAATCCTGCCGGTAGAAGGACTCCTTGCCTGTAACGCAGGAAAATCCAGGCAAAAACCCACATAAACGACTCCAGATCATGGCGATATAGGTGTTTGACTTCGCCTCGTTGAGCCTCTGCAGTGAGGAGATCGAGCACCATGAACAGTACCGTGCCCGTGGATTCGTTGCCCTGAGGACCCACTACATTCGCCAATGAGGATAGATCGTAGTCGTTTAAGACACTTATCAGCTTGCCATTTCTCCTGTACCACATCAAGTTTCCAGGGCTGATATCTCGATGATAGACCCCTTCCTTCCACAGAGTAAGGCGGCCTGGATTCTCCTCAACCCTTTTCAGAATCTCCAGCTCGCTAGTGCGATTCGCCTCTCCCAAAAAGATCTTGGCTACCATCCCATCTGGGAGGTTATTGTATTTCTTCGCGAGCGCTTCGCTGGTGACAGGGACCACATTGGTGGCCCATCCTTGTAGTCCGTAGTGCGTCGCTCTTTCGTCGTGGCTGGTGTGAAGCAGCAGATCCACCATTCCAAGTTCTTCATCCTTGATTTTGAATTCGTGGCATTGGTTCCCCTTGCTAGCACCATCAGCTGGTGCGTTGGTGCGTGGTGGAGTAGACGATATGCCAGTCTCGCCGGCAGGGGACATGACGTCAGGTCTTGTTGTGACGCTGACTGAGTGTGGTGAGCAGAACTGGGGAGCTGGAGAAAACTAAGGGAACCAGCAAACCAACTGCTTCCTGCTTGCCTTATATCTAGTCGACCAATGTAGCGCAAATGTGGTGGGCCATCGATCAATCTGATCAGTGGATTGATTCTGGCGGTTGTGGACCTACAGTTCGACTCCGAGACGACGCGTTCCCACCGACACGCGCACGTGACCCTGACTTATTTGAGTTCTAAATTTGAATCCTCGAAATCAATTTCAGTCAAGTCCGGAGTACACTAAGTAGATCCATCAAAACGATCATGTGTTGAACTTCTATCCCGCGCACCTTTGCACATTTCTCTCCAGTTTATTATAGCACAAGCCAAGGGCTACTTCATGGGCACGGAACTGGAGGGCACAGAAGCTCTGAAGCACCAATGGATCACTCTTTCTCAAGGCCACGAGATCGGCTGAGGAGAATATGCATATATGAGCGAGGGCTGAGACCCTGAAACAAGAAGAAGCCCATCAGTAAAATTACACGAGGGACAATGGCCGTCGATTCATTGCGCTACCTCATTGGTTTCAGACTTTTAGTGGGTCTCTCTATTGGCTTTCAGTGTTTTCTCCTACTAAAATTCATGGGCTTCCCTTCCCACAGTGGTGAGCTGGCAAGAACTCAAATATCAGACAGCTCTACATCGACACCTCCTCCCTCCTCTCCCACACTAGGCCTGAGCAGTTGGAGATAAAATGAACTACAACAAAAGCTTTGCGGCTTTGGTTGCCGCCGGTCTGGTTCGAGGTTCACTCGCTCAGACCGTGACATGGTACGTACGATTTCGATCCTGCACATGGTTTATTTATTCTTAAATCTTTCCAGGTGCGGAAAGAATTTTATGGCAAATCAGTCTGTGGTGCCCCCTGGTGGACAGTTTGTATTGCCTACGCAGAGTGTTGAACCGCTTCTGTCGTTCCGCTGTGCTCCTGTCTTTCGCCCATACCTCCAAGAGGATGCGAAGGGCGCAGCATTTGTAGTGGATACACCAATTGTTTACGACTGGATCACCGGTGCTGAGCCCATCTTACTTCCTTCTACCTCCGGCTCCTCTAGCGGCTCCACTGGCCTAGGGAGTATCAGTGTCACAATCAGCGTAGGCTCCGTAAAGACCACCGCAAATGTCCCTCTCAACGCCACCAACGTTCAAATTCCCGTAGATATCAGCAAGCTCCAGGCTCAGAAGACTGCATACAATGTCAGCTGCTCCGCTACATACACTGTCCCTTCGTCTTCAAAGTTCCAGCCTGCATACGACCAGAAATTCAAGACTAGCGCATCCCTTTTGTATCTTCCTGACACAAATGCTTCCGTCACTAAGACTGACTTGCGCACTGGCGCACTCTGGGTGAGGCCCGCAAATGGCAAGGGTGGAGCGTTTACGCCATTCGTCCCTCAAGGTTTCTACATCAATTTCGACCAGTATCTGGCGAAAAATTTGACTATGATCGATCAACTCAAAGCCGACGGGTTCGTTTTACATTTCTATCACCTCCTTCGAATTACTCAAAAAATTTCTAGGTTCAACACAGTATGTATTACGATCATCTGATATATCTCGTACTGAACGTCTATGCCATAGCTTCACCCAATTCCTCCTTATGACAACCTTACTATTTTTCAAGAAGTCATCAATAAGACCGTCAGTGCCGGCATGTACATCGTTTATGATATGCGATCGTATGACAGACTTCGCCACCTCATCGCATGGCCACTGATATCTTCTATTCAGAAACTACAAAAACTTGACCGCTGTTGCTCAACAAGTGAAGACTTACGCCTCGATCCCCAACCTATTGAACTGGGAAACCGCCCACGAGCCCGATGGCAACTCCGACCCCCAAAATGCAGCGCGGTCGACATATGACTTGATATATCAGATGGATGGATACCACCCTATCTCTATCGTTTTGAATTGCGAGGACTACAACTTCTCGCCTTACGTCAAGGGAGCTGATATTGTTATTCATGTAAGCCATTCATCACATTTTGGTCGCTCGTGTTTCTAATCCCTGGTGTAGGATGCCTATCCTATTGGTATTAACGCCACATATTCTCCTGTGTGGCACACAGTGTGTACTCCGGACTTCGGTCACTGTGGTTGTGACAACTGCCAAGGTACCTTGTCCGATATCAAGAGCCGTGTTCAGACATACAAAGAAAGGCTCAACATTATGGGCTTTGATCGTACCAAGTCTGTGTGGACCACGCCCCAGGCATTCGGCAGTGGCGCGTAAGTCGCCTTGAACCTCCGATGAGATCTATCTTGACTCTCATTGCAGATACTGGAACACCACTCCCACTGGGCAGCAATGGGCTGCTATAGGATTCACTTCCTTCAGCCATGGTGCTCTTGGTAAGTCATACTGATAACCCGCATACGAACAAAACTTACTTACGTCGCCAGGTTCCAAGTCCTACCAATACACGACCACAACCGGCAATACGACGACAATCGAGAGGACGGCGACTAACCTCACTGTTCTCATCAAAGACATTGTTCAGCCCTTCATCGTCGACCCGAACGCCACATTTGCTAGCTACGACTACCAGGGTGTGGATGCCGGTCTCTGGCACAACGGCACTACGTATTTGCTCCTCGTTGCCAACTTGGTCAACGCGAATGTCTACGCGCCGTGGAAGGATGTTGGATTGGGCTCGATCACCAACGCGACCACGCAGTTACAGCACATATTCTCTGCCTCACAGAACACCAACGCCACTGGTCTGAACTTCTTACCTGGAGGTATTGGTATTTACACTGCGACTCCCCCCTAAAGTAGTTACAGAATGAGGACCAAGACAGCTGGTGATCGGTGATCCTAATGAGATGTTACTAGCGGGAATTATTTTGATCTTAGATTATTGTGCGCGTATGTCTACTACTTTCATATTCTTTATGGAGTTTGTACGAAAACAAAAGCTTGCTGCCGTCCCTGACTCCCAGCGTTAGTGGAGAAGGGCCCAGCTTGCGAACAAGAATAGAAGACATACAAGGCCAGCGGAAGAAGAACCAATCATGCACCAACTATGTTAACTCGGCGGATACAGAGGAGTCGGGCAATGCTCCCTTTCGATGGGCCACGATGATGGCAGCCGCTGTATAGCGTATACCGCTTGAAATACGGAGCCCTGCAACATTGCGTTCAATAGTTTACATACACTGATTTCGTCCCGACCAAATGTGATTGTTGCGGATCCGATGCCCTGAAGGGCGGCCTGAGCATGATGCATTAACTCTTCATTTGACTCCCCGGGCCCAGCTTCACTCATCATGCTGAGAACATCACTTTTGAATGCATTATCGTCCAGCAGTCTTGTACGAATATTCGAGCTGGAGGTATCGTCGTCGAGAGATATATTGGAAGAATAGAGACAGAAGTTGTATGCAGTGCCAGGAGGCATGCAGATAATGTGCGAATGTGTGTAGCCGTGATGATGTATCGGTAGTGTACAGCGTAGACGAGGCGTCTGGTATCTGTGTGGTACATATAAGACGGTTAGAAATATTTACATCAGAGGGAATGGGACGTGTAGGTAGAGCATGTCAAAGAGAGTCCGTCGAAAGATGTAAAGACATGCAACAAGGATGAGAAGATCTACCGATCACCGTCCGTATATTCAGGAGACATTCAACCGAGAAAGAGCCAGAACCGAGTCCAGAGTCCCACATTTTTTATCGTTGCTTGAGGGCGGGAGGGTGTTGAAGCTGCAGCTGTGGTAGCATCGCCAATGTTAGGTGCAGAGACGGTAGCTTGTGGTTGCGAAGATGACTGGGTGACATTGGGCTTGAAAGGCCGTGAGTTGCCCGTAGTAGAAATCTTCGAGCGTCAAGGTTTCGTTTTCTGTTTCTGCTTTTGTTTCGCTAACGCAACATCCCTCGCTGAAGCGTTTCTCTATGTGATATCAGGTCGAGTTGAACGTCCGAGAAGGAGAGAAAACATGCACGTTTGCCCTTAGCATACGGAACGTAGACAACTTCTGGGCTGCGCCTCTGCAACTCGATACCTTCATCACTTTGTCAGCGCCGTTTCCAAAGGTTTCGAGCCCAGTCGAGAGGGGAAGATGGTGAAGTATCATGAGCATCAGAGGAGCTGCAGTTGAACAAGCGGCTAAGAAACGTGCTGCCTGGTGGGTGGGGACGACTTCGCGCAGAGGACCAAGAATACGGAGGTCAGGGCAACAAAATCGAAAGTTCAAATAGTGATGACGTACTTGAGCCCGGTGGGACTCCATCGAAAAAACCTTGGGGTGCCCGATAAGCAGGTGGACGTGGAGGTCGCGTAGCTTTAGCCTAGAGTGTATATCTTAAGTACAGTACGGTAGACCTTTCTATCAAGATGTTACATACACGGAGTGCTGACTTGTTGGCCTGGCATGCGAGCGCGTTCAGTTGTGAGAATTTACTAGATGAGACTGGCCACCATCCCGTCCAGGATGTTTTCAGATTTCTTGGCTAGCGCGTTGTTAGTGACAGGGACCACGGTGGTGGCACGTCCTTGCAGTCCGTAGTGCGTCACACTTTCGTTGTGGTTGGTATGAAGCAGCAGGTCAACCTCTCCGAGTTCTTCATCCTGGATGTTGATTTTGTGGCGTCGTTTCTTCCCAACTTGAACTGGGAGGAAGTCCTTGTTTCGACCCCAATCCTCAACCTTGAATCGTTGTAGAACACAATCACTGCCTTTTGGCGTGACAGTGAACGGACGACAGTCTTGACTCAGTTACAGGTGGCGCCGGTTTTGCAAACCTTTCCCAGCTTGCTAGTGCATAGAAGGACTCACGTTCGAGTTGCTCCTCGATCATCAATGTACCATGCCAAGAGAAGCCTTGGGGACTCGGTGGGGTCAACGGAGATAACTTGCTGAAACAAAATTGACACGTGTGTGAATGGCTGTGGATGACAAGATATATTACACATCAGGGAAAACCTCCCGCGCAAACTTAGATCTAACTGGACTAATTACCGATAATTGTGCGTAAATAGTGTTTTTAGCATTGTAGAATGACTATTTTACCCACCTATTATCCTGGAGATAATTAGACAACCTTTTTGCGAATTATGGAGAACTTAGTGCAAGTGTTGTCAATACTTTTGGTCCCTGCTTTGAATTACATTCCTTACTAGATTCCACTTGTACACGAGAAAGATTAAATTTCATTCAAAGTAATGTAATCAATGTGCAATATATAGGATTACATGGGCAAGCATGAATGTGACTATATACCTAGCTAGTTGACACAAACACGCGAGAACATCATCAAACGGAATTCAGGTGTGAATGGACGTGCATGATAACATCGAAAAACATGTAAAAATAGTTGTAAGTAATGTGCATAAATAGAAAGAAAAAAACACACCTGTATTTGCACACATGTGCGGAGATGGTTATGCGGCCAAGTGAAAATAAAGACAGGCATGCAGGAGCGAGTGGCGCCAAGTACCGAAAATGAGTGGCGGCAGGTGCAAACGAGCAGGGAGTCAGGGACAGGTGTAGACATACAAGATTGAGTGCAGAACATGCGAGAGAAATGCTTGTCAGTGTGTACATACATAGATAATTGAAAAAAACTCACCTATAAGAGGACAACTGAAACAAATAAATGTCCGGACAAACAATTCAAAGGCTGCTTGCTACATCAGGAATGAGTACAATGGACACAGATGATGGTAATAGAGGTTAGATAGAAAGACTTGGGCCTTCGATGAAGTTGAACTTCAACCGTGAGAATATGTAAACAAACACAAACTTGAATGTTTTGAAGCCAAACTCAAGCATCGTTTATACCTCAACGTTCAACCTTAATGTTCGTTCACCAGTGTACCTATCACTGAATTTTGTCCACAAAGTATCCCACCCAAGATAGTCTACACCCTTCTATACCTTATCCTTAAGTTTTTGCCTTGTCACTAGCAGTGTCCTCAAACAACATGATATTTTTTTGTTAATTGTTACATAAATTGCATAATTTTGTGGCTCTTAGATATCATTCTATAACTTTCCAATAATTGTTCATATATTATGATGACTATCGTGGTTATGTCTATCTAGCTATAACTTATCTGACTTATTCTATTTGTCCATAAGTTTGTGCGGGAGGTTTTCCCTGATGCCATCGTGCTGGGTTGAGGTACTTAGTGCCTGCCAGTGAAGCATCCAAGGAAAACTCTATGGGAAGTGCCCGGTCGACTGCTTATATTGTGAATACACAACTGAAAGTTGCAGTATATAGGGCAATAAGTAAAGAAAATCACTGTGGAGGTTTGCTAAACGCGAGCCAACTCTTGGAACGTGTAAATTTAGATAGAAAAACATCGGGATTCTCCTCGGCGTTGGACTGCTGGTCTGCTCCTGAGTCCGACGGTTCTTGGAAGCGAAGATAAAATCGGTTTTCGGCATCCCTTTTAAGCACCAGAAAACAGCCCACAAGAAATGCCCATAGGGATGAGTCTGTGTCCGGGGGTGCGGAAGGCGTCAAATTGTCGAGAAAGGACAACTTTTCCTTGCGACATGCAATAGCGCCTAAAGTCGCCCA
>MU179368.1:102478-121769 GCA_016767475.1 Suillus weaverae | reverse complement strand
TACACACAACCGTTACCCCTTTTAGATCCATGTGCCGTGTGTCACTGTTAATGGGTGATGCATGATGCATGATGTCGGACAATCAATACATCTGATCCCTCGCAGGAAACCCTTCTTCTTGTCTCAGGGTCTCATGCCCTCCTCATGTACTGCTCCTCAGTCGATTTCGCGGCCTTGAGAAAGAGCGATCCATCCAGTGCTTCTGTGCCTTCCAGTTCTGTACCCTTGAAGTAGCCCTGGGCCCCTTGGACTGTCATATAGTGGATAGCAATGCGCAAAGGCGCGCCGGATGCATCTCTTCAAAATTCAGCAGCCTGTCGTCCATCACGAGCATGGACCGTGGTGTCGCCATTAATGCCCTAGACCAAGCTTTCGACTTACAATTCCACAATGAGTCTAACGCAGCGCTTCCCTCCCACTCTGGCACGTGAGTGACGTGACGCTAGACATGAACAAGTTTAGATCTCTGCTGAAGAGAGAAAGTGCATGTTGCTGATGAGGAAATAAACTAGCTCCGGAGGAGGTGTTCATTTGGAGTCTATGGCTGGCGGCGCGAGTGGGACTGACACTTGTTCCATCTTCAAGTCTTCATATGTGCCAGCGAGTCCTGGTGCTACATATGACTGAATTTTTCAAACAGAATGACAGGGTAGTGCCACTCCCGATGACGGCCAATCATGATTTCTGATGCAGAAAACTCGGCAATAATTTTTTTGGAGTGAGCTAAGTACCAGCTAGTACATGCTCGAAAAGCAAGACTCAGTCACAATTCTCTATTCTTTTGTCCTCCTACAATACACAGTCCATATGGGAGGCAATATAGTGAGCAATGAGCATCTTATGGAAAATGATCTTGAAGAATGTCGAGTTAATGATGTTGAAGGAGAGTAATCATTACTCTGTCGTGTAACGTGGTATATAATGTTCGTTGTTGAGACTGACGCAGCCCCAAGGTAGGATACACGACGTAGGCACTATGTACAATATCGGCAGCCAGCGAACATCACTAGCGGGGAAGGTTAGACATACGTCCTTCCGCATTTCTGGGAGCCAATGACGTACCAGGAAATAATCCGGAACACGCCGTGAAACCAGCGGCTCCCCCGCTCGGGGGGCAGGGTCAAATTGTAGGCTGCGGACACCGTTCAGCATGAACAGTAAACGAACAAAGTAAGAAAAATACCCACAAGCTGTATGATAATTTTTCATCTATCTCCATGATCGCCGCCTGGTTACCGCATCTGTAACAGTAATTCGGTGCGCTGAAGATCGTCACGACGTTCCGATCTTGACCCCAACTATAACCTGAGCATCATTCACGCGTAAGCACACAAGCTAGCGTCGTGTTGAATATACACATACCCTCCATGACGAGCTGATGTGCTCGGGCGACAAGGGTCAACCCATTATTATGGTTGAAAGCCTCGGATATATCTTGCCCGAACGTGTACCCCGCCCCGCGGGGTGAAATACCCCAACCACAACGGTCGTCGGGATCAGACCATAGGAGGTCGCACATGGGACCTTCGTGAGGAACTTCTTGCACACGGTCGATGGAGCGAACGTGATCTAATGTGTCGATAGAAGGTGAGAGACCGCCGTGCAGGCAGAATATCTTGAGTCACAAGGTTAGCGATCAGAAATGGTGGCAAGATGGTTTGCGCGGTAGATAAGTATGGGGACAAGAGACTCACTTGGTTATCGATGAGGGCAGTGAGGGGAAGGTAGTCAAACAAATCGGTGAAGAACCGCCACACGTTAGCGTTTCCATATTTCCGCAAACACTCGTCGTAGAAGCCATACACCTGCGTGATTTGTCGAGACTCGTGATTTCCCCGTAGAATCGTAACGCGGTCGCGATACCGTAACTTGAGTGCCACAAGCAGAGTCACTGTTTCGACAGAGTAGTATCCTCGATCCACGTAATCGCCCATGAAGAGGTAGTTTGTGTCTGGTGAGTTTCCGCCGATGCGAAACAGCTCAGAAAGATCATGCTGCGCGTCGAGCAAACGAGGTACGAGAAGCACGATACGCGCACGAGACAAGATCAGCAGTCCAGATTACAAGAATAAACAGGAACGCACAAATTGGCCATGGATGTCGCCGCACACAGTGACTGGGCATCGCACGGGCTGTACGTTGGACTCCTCCATAAGGATTTCTCTCGTCTGTTGTGGCTGCAGTCAGATCGAGCCCAGGTGGCGTCTTTATCGGGGCCAACAAACCTTGTCGCATAATTTCTTTACATCCGCTTCTGTTAGTTGTTTACACTGACTGAGTTGTTCAATCCAGCCATCGATCTCGTGCTCCATGATAAGTTTGGATTGTGGTGAAAGTTTATGACAGAAGAAGAGTATGAAGGGCGTCCTTGTAATTTCCTCTAAGCCCTATGTCACGTCATCACGCACTCACTATCAGGGTTATTGTCACGCAATAATCGTGTCACGTTCAGCCTCCAAAACGCGACGCGTTCAGCAACAAAATCATGGCTCAACAAGAAGCTGTATATGCAACCGATGAGGTGAATCGCACAGCCAAATCATCCTATACGTCGTGCTCAACCGCTCCAGTATGGCCGACCGTTTATCATCCTGAGGGAGCAGGGAAGAAAAACAAGAACTCATGGTGTAGAGGCAATCAAGGTAAGCGATTTTTTTGCCGATCAACAGTGCTGAGTTCACGAAATACATTCAAGTCGCACATTCTTGCGGCACGGACAGTGGCAAATATAATCCGAACCTCTCTAGGACCTCGAGGTGAGCTCCATTAAGCCGCTGCATTACAGGAGTTTGAATGATCAATCACGCAGGGTTGGATAAAATTCTTATATCATCTGACGGCGAGATCACTGTGACGAATGACGGTGCAACTATTTTGGGACAGATGGAGGTCGAGCATCAAATTGCGAAGCTCCTCGTGCAGCTATCCAAAAGCCAGGACGATGAGATCGGAGACGGGACTACTGGTGTCGTCGGTACGATCTTAACTTGTGACTATCTCTTTTCTCTTATTGAAATCTATTTGAAGTATTGGCTGGTGCACTTTTGGAGCAGAGTGAAGATCTGCTAGACCGTGGTATTCATCCCATCCGTATAGCAGATGGTTTTGACCGGGCCTGTGCTGTTGCCTGCGAGAAACTCGACAGCATCTCAGATCGTGTCGAGTTCTCACCTGAGAACAAAGAAAATCTTCTCAAGACCGCGATGACCAGTCTAGGCAGCAAAATGTGCGCTAGTCCTTTCTTTCTTTCCTTGAATATGCTTTAAATTTTGTCCAGCGTGTCGAAGGAGTTGCAGCAGTTCGCTCAGATCGCGGTTGACGCTGTTCTAACAGTTGCAGACCTTGAACGTCGCGATGTTCCCTTTGACCTCATCAAGGTTGACGGCAAAGTTGGGGGCTCCCTTGCTGACACGACGCTGATCAAGGGGGTTCTCATCGACAAGGATATGTCCCACTCACAAATGCCCTCTTGCGTGCGCGATGCGCGCCTTGCGATTCTCACCTGTCCCTTTGAACCTCCACGACCCAAGACTAAGCATAAGCTCGAAATCACGTCTGTAGAGGAGTTTAAGCACCTCCGTGATTATGAAAAGGAGAAGTTTGAGGACATGATCAAGATGGTAAAGGACACTGGAGCGAATTTGGTCATTTGCCAGTGGGGTTTTGATGATGAAGCAAATCACTTATTGATGCAGAACGAGCTACCTGCGGTGCGATGGGTTGGCGGGCCAGAAATTGAGGTAAATTTCACAAATTCTACCTACCGTGAAAGTGTCATTGATATTCTGCTCTTAGCTGATCGCCATAGCGACACAAGGTCGAATCGTCCCCCGATTCGAGGATCTTACGGCGCAAAAACTTGGGAAAGCAGGCATCGTGCGGGAAGTCACGTTCGGCACGACCCGCGACAAGATGCTCGTTATTGAAGAATGTGCCAACTCCCGCGCCGTCACAATCTTTGTACGCGGAAGCAATAAAATGGTCTGCCTTCTGTTCACCCTCATTGCACACATGCATCTGACATCAAGGCACGTAGATCGTCGATGAGGCAAAACGTGCCCTACACGATGCTATCTGTGCAGTCCGTAATCTTGTCGTGGACAACCGCGTAGTCTACGGGGGTGGTGCTGCCGATATCAGTTGTTCCATTGCCGTTTCGAAAGCTGCCGATGAGATTCCATCCATCGAGCAATATGCGATGCGCTCCTTTGCAGCTGCTCTCGATGCGATCCCACTTGCACTCGCTGAGAATAGTGGTCTCTCACCAATCGAGACATTGACAGAAGTCAAGAGTCGACAGGTCACCGAGAAGAACTCTAGACTTGGAATCGACTGTTCTGGAAGGGGAGAGAATGGTACGTGATACCACGTTGCATACTTGAAACATTTGAATCAAGTTTCGACTTCTAGACATGATGAAGCAGTTCGTTTATGACCCTCTGATCTCAAAGCGACAACAATATCTACTTGCCACCCAGGTACGAACCATTTTGCTTGCCATTTTGATCCACGATGACTCAATGCATTTTCCCAATTGCAGTTGGTTCGAGCAGTCCTGAAAATAGGCAAGTCGATGATGTCTCTTCCTGACAAAACACTAATTGTTCCTACAGATGATGTTATCGTATCAGGGGAAGCAGACGAGTAGACTACCTATGTCTAGAAGTAAACACAGGAAGCAGACCACTGACATTTAGTAAACATCCTCATGTAATTTGAAGCGATTCTCTCGAGCTCGATCTTGTGGTATTAAAGTTCTCCCTGAACTTGCACGTGATGCTCTCGGAACTTGCAACCAATTTCGAAGCTTTTGTTCGGGTTAAATTTGTTAAAGATCAATCTACAGATAATAATTGTGACCAGGTCTTAGGGCTCGAGCTCGAGAGCTCCATCCACATGTGCGGATCTAAGTCGCGTATACATGCTTTTTTCTATAAAATCAGTCCACTTTCTTGCAACACTTCCCCAACCCTGATTTCTCCTTCCGTGAGCGTATACTTGTAACTTACCTTGGTGACTGCCTACTGGCCAACTCAATGTGTCGGATTGCGCTGACACCATACTTTGTTCTCTCTAGTATTCCCTTGTCAACATCCTAGACAATACCAACATGGGCAAGACTGATTTACGGGTGCTTGGCCAGACACCTCTCAATGCCGAACCACCATGCCTCGTAGAGCTCACAAAGCACACCATTACACCGCTGCGCCTGGCATATGCCCGTAACCACTGTATGTTTCTTCCAAATAATTATACTACTGCCTCTTCCATCTCTCAACTCTGGTTCCCAATCCTATGATCTGCGATCAAATCTGATGTCGTGCCTGGATGTTCCAACGCGTCTCATTTGTATTCTCCAATGCTTGGCTTGACCACGCTGCTGATGAAATGGCATTTGTGGCATCCGCAGCTGTGATAAAGGATCTAGCATCTGAATTCGACAGTTACACGGTCAAGATAGACGGCGAGATGGAGGGGATGGAAGAGAAGGTATTGAACGTCAAGGACATGATCGCATCCTTTCCAAGAAAGGTGGTTGTGGCTGCTCTCATCGTACGTCATCTCTAGCATTTCAAGAACGAACACACCCATACTCGATCTAGTGCGCTGGTAACCGTCGTGCCAAGATGCAAGAAAACACCGGGAAAGAAGTGCGAGGTATCAAGTGGTCCGAGGGTACCATTGCAAATGCGCGCTGGGGCGGCGTACTTCTGCGTGACATATTGATCAGCGCAGGAATCCCTGAACAGGGAGACGCTCAAAAGGGTTTCCATGTCTGCTTCGCTTCGAATGTTGCGCCGTGTGAGGATGACTCGTGTTATGGAGGGTCTATTCCGCTTGAAGAGGTCATGTCCAAGGACGGTGCTACTATGCTTGCATACGAGGTCAGATTATTGGTTTAAGAAGTGCGCGTATATTCACGTTTCCCGCTAGATGAATGATGAACCCCTCACGCCAGATCATGGATTCCCTTTGCGTGTCGTCGCGCCTGGCTACTTTGGCATGCGATGGGTTAAATGGGTGGACCGCATCACTATTTCGAAGAATGAATCGCCCAATTTCTATCAGCAGCGTGATTACAAGATGTTGCCTGAATGTGTATGTCATCCATATCCAATCGTGATGTACGCTTACGTCCCACATCTTTGCTGCAAATAGGTGTCCTCTCCAGAAAAGGCCATTAAGGAGGATTGGTGGGGCCGCACACCTGCAATGCAACGACTTAACTGCAACTCGGTCGTCGCCCATGTCCAGTGTCTGACACCTGCCTGTCCTGACCAGAAGACTCTCAAAGTCACTGGTTACGCCTACTCCCATTCCCCTATCTCGGGTGTGGAAATTAGCGCGGATAGCGGTGAGACGTGGCACGAAGTACGAATCACATACCAAGAGGGTAGCTGGAGTTGGTCACTGTGGGAAGGTGAACTCGTAGTAGACATCGATGTCGATGCTCTTGAGTGGGCTAGCCACGGACAGAGGAATGGGCGCTCGAAGACCAAGGTCACAGTGATAAGTCGAGCATTTGATCAGTCTGGGAGCGCACAGGATACCGATTGCCGCTGGAACTTGAGAGGAGTGGGCTTTTGCGGCGTTGGTGTTGGATCGGTTGAAGTATGATCAGTTTGCTGGCTTGATTAGGTTTCTTATGTACTGCACGTCTTAAAATGGCTAAAGTAATGTACCATGACGCATCTAGCGATCCAGATACTTTTATATCGACAAGGCGGCCAAGCTTTAAGTAGCAACAAGTACTTGGACTGAACTCTTCGTAGGATACGTAATTCGGCATGTTACGAGATCTGTATTGCCAAATCTCAGTCAGAAATACGATCAGACGCCACGGCAGCGAACGAGCGCTGCATCAACGGGCCGCGGGAGATATAAAAACGCCAAAGGCGTAATGTTCGCATTGCGCCGGCGGCCGCACTGAAATGAAATTTAATTCGCACGGGGTCTTCAGCGCTAACTGATTTCATGCAGAGGTCAATATCTTCAGCTTTTGGACTCATCTCTTGAACTTTTGAACGCTAAGGACTGAATCAGGAAGAATCACCATGCATCATGTTCGAAGACATGCCCTTCTTCTATAACATGTGGCCAGATATGTCAAAAGCGGTACCGTTGGCCCCTTATCCAGCTTCAGAGGCGCCAGGTATTATACATAGGAACCCAGTTGGTCTGTCATAACTGCCAGAAGCATGCCATGGCGCTTCTTCATAGCATCATCAGGTGCCGCGAGTAACTCTATGAGGGATATGAACTTTGATTTCGCTCGGACATCTCCTGCGCTCAGCATGTGTTTGATGGTCTAAGTTATGATACGTACCCTCGCAGGATCCAGATAACAAATCCCAGTGCTTCTTTGAGCTCCCACCCCAAGTTGGTGAAGCTTCCTCTCACTCCGCTTGATATAAAAGGTCTGGTCTCCAATCGTCTGCCCACATTGCACCTGGCATCCATTTCCCTACGGACAGCAACTAAAATGACCGGAATTGACTTCACCGTCTTCAAAGGATCCCCAACTGGACAGATAGTCGAGTCAAGAACTCACAAAGAAAGCATCAAACCAGACGACGTACTACTCAAAATCACCCATGCTGGCGTGTGCGGTACAGACCAGCATCACAAGACATCGGACATGGTCCTCGGCCATGAAGGTGTTGGCATCGTGCAGCAGGTCGGATCGCAAGTAACTGCATTCAAAGTGTATACCCATTTGTTGTTTTGTTGTTTACGTTGTGTAGCTGACCGTCGCATTTTATCAGTGGCGATCGTGCTGGCTGGGGATTCCTCCACAATTCGTGTGGGCACTGTGATGAATGCCTCAACGCAAACGAGATGTTTTGCCCCGAGAGGGCCATCTACGCAAATTCCAACACTGACCAAGGTGCATTCGCTTCCCATGCGGTGTGGAAGGCAGCTTTCCTCTTCCATATTCCCGATGCTATCACTTCCTCTGACGCAGCGCCATTGATGTGTGCCGGAGCAACGGTATTCAACGCGATGTATTTGTACAATGTCCGGCCTACAGACCGAGTGGCAATCGTAGGTGTCGGTGGTCTTGGTCACATTGCCATCCAGTTTGCAGCAAAGATGGGGTGCGAGGTTATAGTTTTCTCTGGGAGCGAAAGTAAGAAGGAAGAGGCGAAGAGTTTAGGTGCAAGCGAGTTTTATGCCACGAAAGGTGTGAGCAAACTGGAAATCGGGAAGCCGATCAAGCATCTGTTCGTTACAACTTCGCGAGTCCCTGATTGGAATCTGTGGGTCTTATCTCGAGCTGTTTTTGTGGGTTGACTTATGAGATTCATAGCTTCCTCCCGGTTCTGGCGCCCAACGCCACTATATATCCTATCACTGTATCTGAGGGGAATTTGGCCATGCCCCACATACCTATCGTGTCAAAGGGGCTGACAATACAGGGAAGCTTTTGTGCATCGCGTGGCGTCCACGTCAAGATGCTAAAATTTGCGGCTGTCCACGGCATCAAACCCATCACTCAAGAGTTCCCACTGACGGCCGAGGGAATTGAAGAAGCTATGGCTAAACTCGACAAAGGAGAAGTCAGATATCGAGCAGTATTGGTGGCTGGGAGACACTAGGGCTATCAGACGCGGCTAGGCTACAAGTGGCGAATTATTTATTATCACAGACGCACCACAAATACGTATCTTCGAGTACCGCCAGAGATATTACTCAATGAATCAGACTGCAGGAATTCTGAAATGAGGTTTGACATGGCATTGAGTGTTGCCACTCGCAGGAGTTTTGAAGACACCGCAGCATAGGCTTACCCAAGTTGAGGGATAAGCTCTGTGTGTATCCAAAGCCAGCACAGCGAACTGCCGAATAATACACAGCTCACAGTAGATGACGTGTTGAGGAAATCACTGTGGCAGCTGCCAATTCGAAAATTGTGCAGGGATTTAGTCAGGGTCTCAGGCTAGTAGTCTTGCACCATATGATGACATGATGCAGGTTATTTCCTAGGTCCTTATTGGAACGCATTGATTGCATGGACCAAAAGCTGCTCCCGGATAGACGAGGACATTATAATTAAATCCTTACCGAGACATATACCTAAGAGTTTCTCAGTGTATTGACTCTAACATAGGACGATCCGAACGCTAAGCGCGCCTCTTCTGATACCAAGGGGTCGCAGGATGTCACTTGAGCCAATTTCCAGTCATACCGTCAAGTCTGTGAGGAGCATTGTCATCCATATGATATATTGAGCAGAGGAAAGGGTGCTAACTTAAAATGACCAGACCAGTGCTCGTAGCGGCCACTGGTCGAGGAGAACAACAGGTAGCTATGTCGATCATTAGATGCAACTAATGTTGATATAAAGGTTGAACACACTAGTCGCCATTGTTGCCGGCAGATGGGTGGGGCTGTACAATTATGCTCGGTAGATAATGAGTTGATGAATATGACATGAAAGACACGTACAACGAATGAGAAGGAATCCGTGTCCGCAACGTTGACGGTGGTAAGCGACTGCGCGAGGAGCTGCGAGACGCCATGCGTGAGTCAAGTCCACTGGAGCTGGAACTTCTTTACCAGAAGGTCGTTGTGCAAACCGACATGGCATTCTCCAATGTCGCTCAAGAGAGGGCTCTGACCGTCGTCAACCCACTCCACCTCGCAGGATTGACCTGCATGGCAAACGGTTGATTCTACCGGGTTCGTCACCTATTTGAAACCAGAAAAAATTCAGCAAAAAATTCAGAATGGCACGATGACTGACATTGATAGAGGCTTGAACGAATGTAAGATGCGTAGAAACAAGGAGAGCGAGAGAAACAAGAGTCTTGAAAGCGGACATCGTGAAAGGGGCTTGAATTAAGATCTCGGTGCTTGGTGCAGACAAATGTTTTTGGATACAAGAGCAAAAGCTGAGAGAGCATAATGAAGGAACGTTGAATTTATGGGCTGAGGGAAGCGAGCAACGTTGCAACCGTGAATGGGATAGTCGTTGAGAGTGTAGCACCCTCCCAGCTAGCTCGGTTCCCTCAATTACCTCTGAAAAAATCCGAACTCCCTCACGGCATTCACAGGGTTCAAGAGGCATCAGGAAAAGTGCAGACCGACCTGAATGACCTGATTTCAGAACATCCAGGCTAGCAGGCGAGTGTCGAGTACCCTGTTATGACTCCGAGCTAGCTGAGTTCCCTCTCGTAAGTATCATAAGTTCGTTCCCTGAACGGATGTCCATGTTGAAGCGTCCTAGCCGGCGTCGGCTAGTCTCCCCTAGCCAGACCATATAGAAGGAAGACAGTCGTTCCTTCTTGGCGTCGGCGTGCACACGCTCCCACGCTTATGACATCATAAACTTTTGGCTCGAATGACGTCAGGGGCACAGATTAGTACAGTATTTCAGGTGTACCGAGTGTCTTTCACTTGAGTCCATCTCCTCCGCCAGCCAAACCATATTCAATGAGCTATCTTACTGCAGTGCGCTGTTCTATCAAGAGAGTTCCCAGAACTCTCGGGTTTCCTTCCCGATATGCAAGTGCGAGGTGCGCCCACAAAGCAGACACCCTGTCTAGAAGCTGACGGTATGATAATGGAAGACGGTACACTAGGTATTGGGTACAAATTCAAAACCGCATATTACTATGCTCATCATGACTTTATTGCCAAAGTACGATGCATGACAATGATCCAGAGGTACGCTCGCCCCATTCGTTTACCCCTGAAGCAGAACGAAATTCCTGCATTGCAGACGCTGGAGCGGGAGAAACGAAGAAACTTGTCCGGCACCCAGCATGAAACTTCAACCCCCATTGACGACGCACCAGGGTGGAACGAACACCTGGCGTCTGCATCTGAAGCACACGTAAAGGTGCTTAGTACAATATCGAAACTTTGAGAAACATGACATTGACATCATTTTGGAGGCTGACCGCTCTTCCGTCACAATTAATGATCTTCAGCGCAAGACGGTTGATTATGTTAATGCGAGGCGCCAACCAGACGAGCAAATGGATCACAGAGAGGCATCCTACCTGAAAGACGAAGTAACTGGTCCTCTTGGTACTGCGAGAGTGGGTGAGTTTGAGGGTGTTGTTGGTGCTGGTGATCTTGGAATAGATCAGGACGGCACTGACATAGAGTCCGATGGGCGCACCATCAAGCGGCACGTCGTCTACGAAGAGATAACAGAAGTTGTGAGAGAGCCCTGTCCAACGGAGAGCGAGGCTGATGTGAGTGTTTTGGGTGTAGACTCTGCGTCCCCGTCGCTGACATGCAATTAGGTAAAGGCAGACCGCGGGGAATATTCTTGAATCATGCCTGTTGATCTTGCGCAATTAATGTCGCTCTTATCGCTTCTATACTCAACTTCTCGGCTGTATTCCATTCACTCAATCACGCCGTTTGTTCCGAAGTTTATATCATATCATCACATTTGCCTTCAGAAAAATTATTTCGACTGTGGTATGCTGTAACGTACAAGTAATGATACATAGGTCAAGATATGTCCTTATGATAAATGTTCATATGTATGAAAGGGAATTCGGGCAACTCATGCCTTAGTGTCAGTATCTTCACCAATAGTTTCCCCAGGGATCACA
Source organism: Suillus weaverae (assembly GCA_016767475.1). Classification (NCBI taxonomy): domain Eukaryota; kingdom Fungi; phylum Basidiomycota; class Agaricomycetes; order Boletales; family Suillaceae; genus Suillus; species Suillus weaverae. The sequence continues at coordinate 110,193 of MU179368.1, read as the reverse complement.
ACTGGAGGAGCGCCAAACTCCCCGTCCCCTGGGAACGTCTCTGGGTGTGCATTTGTCTCCATAGGGTCCAAGTGTACTGGTCCAGGACCAAAGTGTCCACCAAACGGTCCCGGCGGAAGCTTTCTAGGACCAGGGCCCAACTCAGTGGTAGTGACGCCAGGTAAGCTTGAATTGATGGAAGCGGTAGGAATGGTGACATGCAGGGCTTGATCGGTGGCAATCTGATTCACCGTTACTACGCGACGGGGGTCAAAATATCCGTGAATGCGGGGGTTAGACACAGGTCGAGGTTCTGTGGCCTGAATACTGCGTAGCGTCAGATGATCAGATGGCTGAGCAACCACAATGACAAATAAATATTACATCGCATTGAAAGAGGAAGTCACTTTGCTCTCCGCGGGAGCTCCCATGACAAGGAACCTCGAGTCAACAAGGGAAGTGTAAAATAGACCGACAAGCCCAGACTGCGAATTTCTTCAATGGAATTGCAGAGCACAGAATAAAATAATTGCTTACGATTTGGCCTTTGTCGCCGGGGACTTCTAGTTGACCTTGAACACTGACGCTTGCACCTTGCTCTTCAAGAGCAGCGCTGCTTTGACTGAGCAACTGTGCCTGATACTGCTCCCTTGAAAGTTGCTTTCCATTGTAAATAACGTTGACATTGCGCGCGAAAAGCGCATCAAACGCTGTGGTGAAATCTGCTTGGGTCTTGGCCGTCAGAATGGCCGTGAGACGCGAAGAAGTGAAGGCGGTCAAGGTGGGGAGAACGAGTGCCATGATGGTGGAGATGTTGTTAATGAGGGATTTTGCTGTCGTTGCCCCGTCTTATGTACTCCAGAGAGGGCGCCCAAGTACGGATGCTGCGCAAGTTACATTTCGCTGTTAAGGCGAATTTGCACAGATTCGTGAATCGCAGCATCACGGGGACCTGGACATGCCGATAGAAGGTGCCATGATGACGACAAAGATCAGTCGTTTCGGTAACTCAACAATGCAAACTTGCATTCCAGATGCACGTTCGAGAGCAGCCGAGAGCCCCGGATGGGTTGCGATGCAGGTAAGTATGTAATGATTAATGAGCGCTATGAGCTGTCAATGATAGCATCGGCGTGATGGTCGGGAAGACTGTGCTTGATCATTCCGTGCACATCGCGTTCTTGCGTGTTTAAAGTCGACATGTTCGAGTCTGGTATAGACTGTGAAATTCGGGCTCTATCGCAACATAATAAGCATATTCAATAGATCAGCGATGATCGTGAACATCATTACGTTGACGTGATTACTATCACTTACTACTTATCCTTACATTGACTGGGTGTTGCACATCCCCATTACCTATTGAACGAATCAATCGATCAGCGCGACTCGTCTTGTCATTCGGGCCCGGGGCCATCAATGCATCACCATCGGCCTTGTTGGAAACATCCATTACTAGCTTGGATTGGGCGGTGTGGCAATGCTTATGATTTCAAACTCAGATAGGTGTTTGCCGAGCTATGATAAACGTCGGTCTTATCCTAGTTTGCAAACCCCATGAATATGTAACATGGTCTGCCCGCCGCCCGCGCATAACCGTTACACCAAAAGGTGAAATACTGAAAGCTTAGCTTTCAGCATCAGCGACGGTATATGTACTGATTATGAGAACTCAGGTAAGCCAGCGTGCTTACAGAATACTTACTACGGGCCTTATAGAAGGAATGCCTGTCTTCCAGAATATTGATTTACCACTTGACCGGGACGCAATAGGCGCAAGTACCTCAGAGTACTTCCAGGCACCTCCGCTGTCCGGACTCCGCATACAGTCGTTCCTTCTGTTGGCTGCCTATCGAAAGACTAGCTTGCACCCACAATATTGGATTTGGAGCCCTCCATCAATATTAAACAGACTCGTATGTATCACCACCCCGGTTCCAATTGTCACACAGTCAGCAGATCCACCACCGTCTGCCCTGGATTTCCGTTTGAACTTCGGGCGAACAAATCACCGCAATAAGTATAAATTCCTTCCAAGAACTACTGGATGCCCTGACGTATTTGAACCGCTGCACCTCAGAAATTTGAATCGTCAGGACGTAGCACAAATGTCACGAAGTACCTGGGGAGGGCTATTTGCCCCAACGAAATCAAGCCAGGCCATTGTCAGTATTCAGTTGTCTCAACTTGAAAGCCATGGGGACAGCAACGACCAACTCGCTGGGACATCTCGCAGCTCTCTTCACCTAGGTGCTTATTTCTTCTCGTCTTTCTCTAAGGCACAACGTTGCTACCGGTCATGCATGAACTGAACACATCAACAAAAGGAGCAGGAGTGCGCGATTGCCTTTCAGGACATTAATTCTGTATATTCTGAAGTATTTAATGATGGCCAACGGGTGTGGCGGGCGGGTGCGGGTGCACCCCTAGAACTAGCTGGCACATAAGACTCAAAATTGGAACAAGTGACAGTCCCGCTCGCGCCGCCAGCCTAGCCACAGACTCGTTTGACGCCCTCCCTCCCTACGATCTTCTTTTTCGTTGCGAGATTAGTTGCAAGTGCCCCTCTGCGAACTCGGGTTGTTCAACTCACCAGCTCGATTGGATTATACCAGCCGGACCCAAACGAAGCTTTTAAACAAACAGTGGATGAAAATTATTCACTTCCCGATACACCAACTGGGCTCTTCGGATCACACGGAGACGGCTGGAAGACGAAGGGAACGAGGTAAGCAGAGAGGGCTGCTAATTGAGACACAAGAGCACCGGCAAACTCCCAGGGAAACTCAGTTGCGGCGTCGCCTGTGTACCAGTCTTCCTGTTGTCCTGCTATAGATTCCAAATGAACGCCTCCTCCGGTGCTAGTTTATTTCTTCATCTGCATCATGCATTTTCTCTCTTTAGCAGAGATCTAAACTTGCTCATGTCTAGCGTCACGTCACTCGCGTGCCAGAGAAGGAGGGAAGTGCTGCACCATACTCACAGTGGACTTGTAAGTTGAAGGCTTGGTCTAGGACATGAACCGCGACACTATGGTCCATGCTCGCGATGGACGCTAGGCTGCTGTATCTTGAAGAAACGCGTCTGCTCGATTTCAACTCCAAGGATCACTGCAGTTTTATCAGTCATACGCGGCTTCCCGAGACAGGATATTCAAGGCCTCCTCAGTGCCACATCGCATCTTTCGTTAGAGGCGTCGCTAACCCATCCATCAAGAGTCAACCTAAAAACGATCGAGTGTTGAGGATCCAGCGCGCCTTTGCGCAGTTTGTAGCACACAGCCCAAGGGATACTTCAAGGATACGAAACAAGATCGACTGGGGAGTATATGCATATACACCATCAAAAAAAAGCCAGCTGAGGACATAGTACTATATAGTTAGGGTAGCCCGTGTAGCTCGGTAGCTACCTGCCTGCGAGGGATCAAATGTATTGATTGTCCGACACCACCCAAGATACATACATCAATAGTGACACGCAGCACAGGGATTTAAAAGGGGTAGCGATTGTGTGTACCAATAGGAGGCCTGACAAAAGAAATACTAGTAGAAAACTGCGACTGAGTCATGCATTTGACAGTCTTCTTTCTGTGAAACATGGCGCGAGCGTCGGACTGTGTTCCACTTTGAGAAGATAAATCCCAAAATCAAGATTCTTAGAAGAACTTCTGTTGATTCTGAATCAAATGATTTTTTTAGGGACTCAGAGTGAGCATCATGCATCATGATTGATTGCGTACAGAATAAAATTTATGTGGTAGATAGCGCAGTCCCTCTCACCAAAAAAAAACATGAACTACCTGGCGCGCTGCTTATTTCTGACGAATTGACAGAGTACTAGAGTATAGATGAATTTACTTAGTACTACGCCGGATTCGAAGTACTGAAATCGAATTCAGATTATAAGTCAGGGTCACGTGCGCGTGTTGATGGGAACGCGTCGTCGGAGTCGAATTGTAGGTCCACAACCCGCCACATCATTCCACTGATCAGATTAATCGATGGCCCACCACATTTGCGCCACATTGGTCGACCAGATATAAGGCAAGCAGGTAGCAGTCGTTTTTCTTGTCCTCTTAGTTTTCTCCAGTTCACCAATTCTGCTCACTACACTCAGTCAGCGTAACAACAACATCTAGCGTCATGTCCCCTGCCGGCGAGACTGGCACATCGTCTACTCCGCCACGCGCCAACGCACCAGCTGATGGTGCTAGCAAAATAGAATCCACCCCGAACAGCCGTGGGGCTGCCGTCGTCAGCGAGAACATCGGCTTGGTCGGTGTCCAGTGCGCACCTTTCTTGTTTTTATTGAGTAGCACCTAACATTCTATCAAGGGTCAAGGAAGTCCGTCCATGGATTCAGCGGGACATCGAGCAGGCCAAGCAGTGCAAGGCAGATGCCATGCTGCAAGCCCTCCTGCAGCGCGCCTCTTGCGCTCCGGAGACTAAACAACCCGACCTCCTGCAAAGGTGCCTAAAGGCAGTTCTGCCGGTTTGCAATGGGCAGGTCTCCGCTGGAGGCATAGACTCTTCGGGCGTCAAGACTGCCCTGAAAGAATAGTGAGCACTCCTTCGCTGATCAGACGTTTCCACGCTCACGCCAATTGCAAGCATACGTCCAGGTGTAGAAAACAAGTTCTACAGCCCTTTTATAGAAGCCACCAACATCGCGCTCCCTTGTCTTGAAGAGATCAGGGTTGACGGTATGGGTGCTCCTGTCCCCACCGTGGACATGATCTGTCAGCAGAACGACATGCCCATGTACCAAACCCACCAGACGGAGACATCTCTTCGGAAGCCCGACCTCGTCCTTCTTCCTTTGAACAGCGCATGCGCTTCCTTCGAGGGTGAGAAGAGCGGCAAGAAGGGTAAGAAGGGTAAACGGAAGGGCAAACAAAAAGACGCCGAGAAGGACAACGTGAAGGACGACAAGAAGGACGACCAGAAGCGCAAGGCTCACATGGTCAAGAATGCAATGGAAAAGCCGCCGGCGCCGATCCCCTGGAAAGATGTTTTAGCTTGCATCGAGTTCAAGAGAAAGACGCCAGGGAGGACGAAAGGGATTAACCCACCGCCCCCTTCGTATACAGTGACAGACTATGCCCCTACCAAGCCAGAATATCTGCCGGTGGATCATCTTAAGGTTAGAGTCCGTCCGCCAGGCCCTTCCCAGACTCCAGCAACACAACCTGCGTCTGACACTGCAGGTAAGAGATTTCATTTTTCATTCCAACGTCAAACTAAATCGGCTGAGCTGCAGTTCTATCTTCCGGCCTTACTGCTGCACGGCCTTCCAAGGACAGGTCCAGCTCTAAGCGCAAGGCCACGGACACTTTGGAATCTGCCGCGAAAAAACCCAGGACCAACACCGACGAGCCGGATGTGACCGTTCAGACGGGTCTGTACGCCGCCGAAATGTTTGCGGCCAATATTGCCGTCAATTATTTGATTAATCTTATCGTCGTCGGTGGGTTCGTTCTTCTGTCGAGATTGGTCGCGCTCTTACCACCGCTTTTTTAGATGATATGATCTGGATCTGGTATTATGATCGCCAGGGCACCATTCAGAGCTCGGGCATCAACTTCCTTCAAGATCTCCCGCGGTTCATGGTGCTGTTGTATGCTCTGCAACGATTCAAGGTTGAGGATTGGGGCCGAAACAAGCACTTCCTCCCAGTTCAAGTCGAGGGAAACCAATGCCACGAATTCAAAATCAAGGATGAGAAACTTGGAGAGGTGGATCTGCTGCTTCACACTAGCCACGACGAACGAGTGACGCACTACGGACTACAAGGACGGGCCACCAATGTGGTCCCTGTCACCAGCGAAGCGCTCGCGAAGAAATATGGCAACTTCCAAGATGGGATGGTGGCCAAGATATTTTGGGGAGAGGCGGACCGCACTAGCGAGCCGGAGATCCTGAAAAGGGTCGAGGAGATCGCAAAGGTGCACGCAACTGTCCAAGGCCATATTCCTGAGCTCCTTTGGCACCACACATTCACGAATCCCACGTCCGCTATCCGAGAAGCGCTCGGCATTCCAGACCCCACCACAGGCAACCGCGTGCTCTACATTCTCGTATTCCGTAAGCTCCACCCCATCACGAAGCTTCACGGCAAAGAGCTTTTCGACGTGTGGTACCAATGTATTCTGTGTACGTACTTTCATCGCATTTATGAGGCTCCTCGTTGACATAGCGTGCAGGCCACCTTACTCTGTGGAAGGAAGGGGTCTATCATCGAGATATCAGCCCTGGAAACTTGATGTGGTACAGGAGAAATGGCAAACTGATCGGTGTCTTAAACGACTACGATCTATCCTCGTTGGCGAATATAGTGGGTCCTCAGGGCAACGAACGCACGGGCACGGTACCGTTCATGGCGCTCGATCTTCTCACTGCAAAGGCTCAACGAGGCGAAGTCAAACACTTATATCGTCACGATCTGGAGTCGTTTATGTGGGTTTTTGCCTGGATTTTCTTACGTTACAAGAACGGAGTCCTCCGACCCGCAGAATCGCGCCCCCTCCTCGATGACTGGGCAACTTTAGACGCCGTGGCATGTGGCAAGGAAAAGTTGTTCTTTCTGGAAAATCCTTTAGATTATCAACCCCCGGACCTCCAAACTTCTGAATCGGACATAGATTGGTCTTTATGGGAACTCCTTGTGGAATGCTTTGTGATGCTCGATACAGCCGCCTACAATCGCCGTAGTCGCGTTCACCGTATTCGCCTTGCTCAACAGCGATCGAAGGAAGGAGCAGGAGAGCAGACAAACGCTGAGGAATCAGTATCAGATATGGATGATTTGCTGGGCAAATTCACAGGTACCATGGCCTGGGTTAAGCTCAGCAATCCTTCACCTTCACAGTGATTTTCTTTAGTTGTTACACTACATAATATTTTCTGTGTTTCGCTCAGCGCTACCTGCATCAGTTGCCCATGTAGATGGATGATAGTCACTCTTTGCATCTTTTGTGTCATTTTTAGTCCCGTCGTCCCAAAACGGTCAAATATAATACGTTTCAATTGAACCTTTACCGGCTGCCACAAGCACCCATACTTCAAACCAAGGAGTACCTTGAGTTCTCCTCTATGCCATTCTCAGCCATTGACGTTTCAGCAAGCCATCTCCTTGGATTCCGAGGCTTCTGCCCGTGCCATGGTATATTGCCATGATATGAAAAGACCTGCTGTGTCCGTGATTCGTGGATCACACTACCGTTATCGAGGTGCAACGCACTCGCGGGCCATAAATCATAGAAAAGGTTTCCAAGATCGCTACTCGAAGCAAGAGACTGTCAAATGCCATGTTCCTCGCAAGTTCAGAAATCCCTCATCTGCGGCAGCCCGAGAAGCGCTTTGCGTTCCAGAAACAACCAAGGGCAGCGCGTGTCCATCACGTAGATCCATGGCAAAGACGTTTGCAACGTGCGGCATCAATGTACGTGATTCATCACTTCTAAGTGACTCCCTGTTAAAATTGCGTTGCAGGCTACCATGATCTCTGGAATGGAGGGGTCGAGGGCAATGAGCGCACGGCACAGTGCCGTTCGCGTCGCTCGATCTTCTCGCTTCGGAGGGCCAAAGAGGTGGAGTCAAACACTTCCATTGTCACGATCTCGAGTGGTTCGTCCGCGTTTTTGTGCTGATCTCCCTGCGTTACAAGGATGACATTGTCTCGTCGGCGGAGTCTCGCCCCCTCGATCTGCGGTAAACTGCAGGCGTCGTGACATGTGG